>CM056049.1:725985690-726188190 GCA_029574335.1 Rana kukunoris | reverse complement strand
AATCAGGTAGGTTAGTGTAGTGGTCAGTGTAGGAATCAGGTAGGTCAGTGTAGGGATCAGGTAGGTCAGTGTAGGAATCAGGTAGGTCAGTGTAGGGATAAGGTAGGTCAGTATAGTGGTAATTGTAGGAATCAGGTAGATCAGTGCAGTGGTCAGGTAGGTCAGTGTAGTGGTCAGTGTAGGAATCAGGTAGGTCAGTGTAGGAATCAGGTAGGTCAGTGTAGGGATCAGGTAGGTCAGTGTAGTGGTCAGTGTAGGAATCAGGTAGGTCAGTGTAGTGGTCAGTGTAGGAATCAGGTAGGTCAGTGTAGGAATCAGGTAGGTCAGTGTAGGAATCAGGTAGGTCAGTGTAGGGATAAGGTAGGTCAGTATAGTGGTCATTGTAGGAATCAGGTAGATCAGTGCAGTGGTCAGGTAGGTCAGTGTAGGAATTAAGTTGGTCAGTACTACTGTACTAGTGGAAGGGACTCAGGGACTTCTAAAAGTCTGTTCGGGGGGGTAGTGGTCAGTGTAGGAATCAGGTAGGTCAGTATAGTGGTCAGTGTAGGAATCAGGTAGGTCAGTGTAATGGTCAGTGTAGGAATCAGGTAGGTCAGTGTAATGGTCAGTGTAGAAATCAGGTAGGTCAGTGTAGGGATAAGATAGGTCAGTGTAGTGGTCAGATAGTCAGTGTAGGAATCAGGTAGGTCAGTGTAATGGTCAGTGTAGGAATCAGGTAGGTCAGTGCAGTGGTCAGTGTAGGAATCAGGTAGGTCAGTGTAGTGGTCAGTGTAGGAATCAGGTAAGTCAGTGTAGGGATAAGATAGATCGGTGTAGTGGTCAGGTAGTCAATGTAGGAATCAGGTAGGTCAACATAGTGGTCAGTGTGGAAATCAGGTAGGTCAGTGTAATAGTCAGTGTAGGAATCAGGTAGGTCAGTGTAGTGGTCAGTGTAGGAATTGGGTAGATCAGTATTGTGGTCAGTGTAGGAATCGGGTAGGTCAGTGTAGGAATCATTTAGGTCAGTGTAATAGTCAGTGTAGGAATCAGGTAGGTCAGTGTAGGAATCAGGTAGGTCAGTGTAGGAATCAGGCTGGTTAGTGTAGTGGTCAGGTAGTCAGTGTAGGAATCAGGTAGGTCAATATAGTAGTCAGTGTAGGAATCAGGTAGGTCAGTGTAGTGATCAGTGTAGGAATCAGGTAGGTCAGTGTAGTGGTCAGTGTAGGAATCAGGTAGATCAGTATAGTGGTCAGTGTAGGAATCAGGTAGGTCAGTGTAGGAATCAGATAGGTCAGTGTAGTGGTCAGTGTAGGAATCAGGTAGGTCAGTGTAGTGGTCAGTGTAGGAATCAGGTAGATCAGTATAGTGGTCAGTGTAGGAATCAGGTAGGTCAGTGTAGGAATCAGGTAGGTCAGTGTAGTGGTCAGTGTAGGAATCAGGTAGGTCAGTGTAATAGTCAGTGTAGGAATCAGGTAGGTCAGTGTAGTGGTCAGTGTAAGAATCAGGTAGGTCAGTGTAGGAATCAGGTAGGTTAGTGTAGTGGTCAGTGTAGGAATCAGGTAGGTCAGTGTAGGGATCAGGTAGGTCAGTGTAGGAATCAGGTAGGTCAGTGTAGGGATAAGGTAGGTCAGTATAGTGGTAATTGTAGGAATCAGGTAGATCAGTGCAGTGGTCAGGTAGGTCAGTGTAGTGGTCAGTGTAGCAATCAGGTAGGTCAGTGTAGGAATCAGGTAGGTCAGTGTAGGGATCAGGTAGGTCAGTGTAGTGGTCAGTGTAGGAATCAGGTAGGTCAGTGTAGTGGTCAGTGTAGGAATCAGGTAGGTCAGTGTAGTGGTCAGTGTAGGAATCAGGTAGGTCAGTGTAGGAATCAGGTAGGTCAGTGTAGGAATCAGGTAGGTCAGTGTAGGGATAAGGTAGGTCAGTATAGTGGTCATTGTAGGAATCAGGTAGATCAGTGCAGTGGTCAGGTAGGTCAGTGTAGGAATTAAGTTGGTCAGTACTACTGTACTAGTGGAAGGGACTCAGGGACTTCTAAAAGTCTGTTCGGGGGGGGGGGGGGGGGGGGGGATGTCTTGCCTTGTCCCGGGTGCTGACAACCGACACTACGCCACTGACTGTATATATAATTGGAGAAAAATATGCGTATAAAATAGTTTACCGTTTGCCAATAATAAAAAAAAATATGTCCCCGGATTTCATTTTAAAAATCTGGTCACCTTATGCCAGGGGCCAATGGGTTGCGGATGCATTGAGATGACGGCTCAGGACTACAGAGCCCAGAATGGACATGGTGATGGAATGTCTCTGCACTCAGCAGTTGCTGGGAGGGGCAGCTGGGCCAGTCTGCTAGAGAGAAGATCCGATAGGGAGAAAGGCTGAGCACACACACTGCATAGCATCCCAACTGCCCCTGATTTCACGGGACTGTCCCCGATTCGGAGCAATGTCCCTCTGTCCCTCTTTCCCCCTCATTTGTCCCTCATTTGGTTCTCATCTATATAATTGTATATAAAATGCACTATTTATCAAAAAGTGTTTCCCAGAGCTAAACCTTTCATCCAATTTCTAAATTGCTGCATTTGTACATCTTAAAAGCCAATATTAAGGAATAGTAGTGGTAAAAAAAAGTCCATGTGGATTTAGTTAACCTTATTTTTTTGTTAATTCTGCTTTAAGGGGGTCTGTCCTATGCTTACATACGTTTGTTAGTAGCTGTCCCTCATTCTCATTTCAAAATGTTGGGCGGTATGACACTGTATCAGCACAAAAACAGAGGGGGATCCCCCAAATCAGGGAAGGAGGGGGGCACACATCCCCAGGATCCATCCTTGTGATTCCGAGTCCTCCTCAGGCGGCGTACACACGACCGAGGTTCTCGCTGGAAACCAGCGAGAACCTCACTGGAAGCTGCATTCCAGCGAGGACCTCGGCCGTGTGTACGCTCTCGGCGAGCATCCCATCGGGAATGCCGTCGAGCAGAAATAGAGAGCATGTTCTCTATTTGCTCGACGGCCCGCCTGGATGAATGGCTGGTTGCCATTCCCGACGGGCGGGTCGCCGATTTCGACGGCCGGCAGAGAACCTTGACGGGCAGAACGATGTGTTCTGCCCGTCGAGGTTCTCTGCCGTGTGTACACAGCCTCAGCTTGTAGTCCCTTCTCCTCCTGCCTGCATTCCATCTCCTTGGAAAGAAGGATTTTGGATTCGGGGGATGGCGGTGGAGAGGCGAGAGGCCCATAATAGGAGGTCAGACATCTGTGACAGTTGCTGTCATCCTCCATGACAGCAACTGGGGGGGGGGACGACTCTGCCATGAGGGACAAACCATGCCGGTCCTAAACTATCACTCTGTACCCCTGCATACCTCCCAACTGTCCCTGATTTGGAGCAATGTCCCTCATTCCCCCTCATTTTGGTATATAAAATGCACTTTTTATCCATCAAAAAATGTTTTCCAGTGCTAAACCTTTCGTGTGATCTCTAAATTGCTGCATTTGTAAATTCCAAAAAGCCAAAGTAAAGGAATAGTAGTGGTAAAAAAAAAAGCACTTGTGGGTTTAACCAATCTTGTTTTTTTGTACAATTCTCCTTTAAGGGGGCGTGTCCTATGCCTGCATACTTTTGCTGATAGGTGCCCCTCATTCCCATCTCAAAAAGTTAGGAGGTATACCCCTGCGATACACAAGCGACACTCTGCGCCCGACAGTCCCCTTCACTACAGGCAGCCCACAGAGGGATAGGTGAGAGGCAGCAGCAGATCCTCCTGCCGGTGTATACATGACATCCATTGGTGGCACATAGGCGCCGCTCCCCCCTATCCATGCATTTGCCTCCTTTTTAGGATAACAGATTCCAATGGGGCTGGGTGTTTTTCTGAAGCTCCGGAGGCTTCAAAGTAGGGTGGGCTCGGGGCACAGTAAATGCGAACGGAGCCCACCCAGGTGTGTTACAATAGCGAATAAATATTCGCTATTGAAACACTGATCCTCCCCCCAGCCAATTAGCGAAGCTGAACGTGAGACCCATCATCTGATTGACTGAAAGGACAGGCGATCCTATTGGATGCCTAGAAAGAGGGAAGGAGACGCACACCCGCCAAAATGGAGGAGATGCCTGATACCCGCTGCCCGAACTAGGGTGACCACATTTCCAAACTACCATTCAGGGACACCCTCCCTTTCCAAAAATCAGCTTGTGCTGTAATGAATCACAGCACAGTGAATAGACACAAGAGGCGGGATTTAAGATTTCTCCAATCACAAGCAGCAGGGGGCGGGGATTGTGCTCCTTTAGTAATTCCCGGACAGGGAAAGTACTGTCAGTGAGTAAAGGTGATGTGACGGCCTTTTTTGGGGGCATCAGATTGGCCGGAGGGGGTAGCTGTGTCAGTTTCATTCCGGGACACTGTATTGTCCTGGAATGAAGGTGCTCGGGACAGACCTGCAAAATGCGGGACTGTCCCGGGCAATCTGGGACACGTAGTCACCCTAGCCCGATCCCGCTGCTGTTGCCTGATCCTACTGCCAATGCCCGCTGTTAAAGCGCCCACTGGCTGATATCTGCCACCTGCCACCTAGATGGGATAAGACAGCGACCTGGCAGGGGGAGTCTGGGGGGTTTGAGGTGGCACGGGGGGTTGTTGTTTGTCACCCTTCCCCATCCACCCCCCCCCCCTCAAAAAAACGGCTCTGCATGCCGGACACTTGCATCAGCTCCAGGGGCGAGCAGCACGCACGCCTCTGGCCAGGGGTGTATTTAGGTTTTGTGCTGCCCTAGGCCTGACTAAACTCATGCACCCCCTAATTTGAATATGACCCACCCCTTCCTGTCAAGGCCACACCCCTTGCGGTTTAAGACCCACCCTGAAATTTTCAAGTGGGGACACTGATGGCCTGGGGGGGCTATGGATTCCCTTAATTTGCATAGATTTCCTCTCACTTCCTGCAATGGGACAGGGATGGTAAAAAATTTGAAGCAACGCCCCCCCTCCTCCCTACATACTGGAAGCAGTGCGGCCAATTTATGGGGGCGCTAAACTAATTTGCCTAACAGTGTAGAGCAAGCAGGCGGGGACACTGTCCGTGCTGCCCCCCTGCAAAGTGCTGCCCTAGGCCTGGGCCTTGTTGGCCTAGGCCAGGATACAGCATTACCTCTGGCCCCTAGTGACCACAGTGGTGAAGCACCGAGCCATGTTGCCACAGTAAAACTGTGGCAACTAGTCAGCAAGTGGTTAGGTAGTTTTCTAGCAAAAATAATAAATATATTTTAACTTGTGAACAACAAGTGTCACATTCCCTTTCATCCCCATTCTGATGCTCGGTTTGAACTTCAGTAAGTTGTCTTCACCACATCTAGATGCCTAAATGCATTGAGTTGCTGCCATGTGATTGGCTGATAAGCAATTTGTGTTACCAAGAAATTGAACAGGTGTACCTAATAAAGTGGCTAATGAGCATGCAGTATATGGCATAGATATATAAAGCATCTGTCTATGTAGAATGTATAGAGCATGCATATGACGTAGATAGGGTGGTACCTGGGTACAGCCTGTTGTTTTCCTCTTCTGCTCTCTCTATGTCGCTCTTCCTGGAGTGCTGGGAGTGAGATCTCTGTGTAATCACTGTGGGGAGTGTCCTGCAGGGGGAAGAGCGAGGATCATAGAGGAAGACATACAACAGATTCTATTTTCCTGATTACTGTGCTGTCTGCTTTACCAGTCTTCTGCAAGCCTTCTCCCCACCATAGGTTATAGTGACTGCCAAAAAAAAGTCACCGGATACAACGGCGTCACACTCACAGCTGGGAAATGTTAGGACTTTAACCCTTTCATGCCTAAGACCAGGGCTTGACAAATTCACTTGGAATCTAGGAGCCAGCTAAAAAAGTTAGGAGCCGAAAAACGCACCCCGTCCTGACGAGCTCGCACGCAGAAGTGACCGCATACATGAGTAGCGCCCGCATATGTAAACGGAATTCAAACCACACAAGTGAGGTATCGCCGCGATCGGTAGAGCGAGAGCAATAATTCTAGCCCTAGACCTCCTCTGTAACCCAAAACATGCAACCTATAAAAAAAATGTAAACGTCGCCTATGGAGATTTTAAAGGGTAAAACTTTGTCGCCATTCCACGAGCAGGTGCAATTTTGAAGCGTGACATTTTCGGTATAAATTTACTTGGCGTAACATCATCTTTCACAATATATAAAAAAATGGACTGACTTTACTGTTGTTTTATTTTTTTATTAAAAAAAGGGTATTTTTTCCCCAAAAAAAGTAAGACCGCTGCGCAAATATGGTGGGACAGAAAGTATTGCCACAACCGCCATTTTATTCTCTAGGGTGTTAGAATAAAAAATATATATAATGTTTGGGGGTTCTAATTAGAGGGAAGGAGATGGCAGTGAAAAACACATTAGAACTGCTGTTTTGCTACTTGTAATGTAATGTAACCTGTAATGGCAACAGCCACCAAAAGATGGCGCCAGATCACAGAAGGAAGCTGAGGCCTACAGAAGGCTGCAAAGCCGTGGCCTCAATTACCGGCCGGCCCGCGCCGTTTGTATGAACAGACAATCAGGCACCTGGTCCCGACACGCATGGGGACCAGGGGCCCCTAGTGGCTGGTTTGCGAGGTGACGTAAATCTACATGATCTCGCGCAGGGGAGCCAACCTGCCGCCTGGTCGGCAAGTAGTTGAAATGACATTGAAATAAAAAAAATCTGGTACAAAGCATTGCACAGTTACAAATGAAATTACTTTTTTATTTTTTTATTTTGCACTGTTTAAAATGTGACACAAAAAAAATTAACAAATAAAAATGTAATTGTTTATTTATAATATTTTTTATAAACATACAATAATTTACATTTTCTTTTTTTTTTTATAATTATGATTATTAAAATGGAAATGGAAAAAAAATAGCAATACAATAATAGTTGAAGGAAGAAGGGGAAGAAGGAATTCCCTGGGTTTGATAAGGGGAAATTAAAGATTAAAGGGGGTTAAATAGACACATTTTGTGAAAAGAAAACGTTTTTGATTTTAAACTTGTCAGGTTGCTTTAACTGGCAGCCTCTGCGACATTCATCCCTTTGATCTGCACATAAATGAAACATTGCAGATACAAAAGTATCAATGTTACACTCCAATCTGATCAATGTTTATAAACAATGTTACTCTGTATCTCTCTATCTCCCGTCTGAACAATGTTTATAAACAATGTTACTCTGTATTTCTCTATCTCCCGTCTGATAAATGTTTATAAACAATGTTACTTTGTATTTCTCTATCTCCCGTCTGATCAATGTTTATAAACAATGTTACTTTGTATCTCTCTATCTCCCGTCTGATCAATGTTTATAAACCATGTTACTTTGTATTTCTCTATCTCCCGTCTGATCAATGTTTATAAACAATGTTACTTTGTATCTCTCTATCTCCCGTCTGATCAATGTTTATAAACCATGTTACTTTGTATCTCTCTATCTCCCGTCTGATAAATGTTTACAAACCATGTTACTTTGTATCTCTCTATCTCCAGTCTGATAAATGTTTATAAATGATGTTACTTTGTATATGTCTATCTACTGTCTGATCCATGTTTATAAACAATGGGCCAGATTAAGGTAGAATTAGATTCCCGCAGAGTATCAGAGATACTCTACGCCGCCGTACTTTACCTGGCTCTACGAGGAATTCAGAGAGATTTTGGCCCGTAAGGTACGGCGGCGTAGTGTATTTCTCCCGGCGGAATCAAACTACGCGATTAGGGGGCGTGAGGCATTTAAATTAGGCGCGTTCCCGTGGCGATCGAACTGCGCATGCTCTGTTCAGAAATTTCCCGCCGTGCATTGCGCGAAATCACGTGGTTACGTCATTTTTTTTTGAGTAGCGTAGTTTACGGACATTCCTATACCCAAACAACTTAGGGGAAAAAAAATTGAAAGTCGACGCGGGAACGACGACCATACTTAACATGGGCCGCGTAACGTTAGACCAGCTAATAGCTGGTTTAACTTTACGTAGCAAAAAAATGACGTACGCGATTGCGAACGACGCTCGTAACTTTGTGGATCGCCGGAAAAAGCTCATTTGCATACCCCGACCCTGAAAACGACGCAAACTCCACCCAGCGGCCGCAAAAAGAGTGCAGCATAGATCCGAAGGCGTACAAAGACGTAAGCCTGTCAGATCGAAGCCCGAAGCCGTCGTATCGTGGTTTGAGGATTCAAACTAGTGATACGGTGCGCGTAACACCAGTTAGACAGGACTTACGGCTCTCTGAATCTGGCCCAATGTTACTTTGTATCTCTCTAAACAATCTAACAAAACTCAAAAGGATTGGGATTTCTTGGAGACTGAGGAGGCATTCGGGTGCCACAGTGAATGCACCTATGGCCAGATAAGGACGACCTGACAACAACTTTGGAAGTCTTGGATATGTGGGAGACTTTTTATCCTTCTTTGTGGTGAGTTTGGATTCTTGGGACCAGTCCCTCTGTGGCCGCGTACACACGACCGGTTTCCTCGGCAGAATCCATCAAGAAACTCGGTGGGAGAACTTTTTTGCCGAGGAAACCGGTCGCGTGTACGCTTTTCATCGAGGAAACTGTCGAGGAACTCGACGAGCAAAAAAAAGAGCAAGTTCTCTTTTTCCTCGACGGGAGTCTAAATTGGCTCGTCGTGTTCCTCGTCGGGCTGCTTTTTGACGAGAAACTCAAGCGTGTGTATGCTAAGAAACCCACACACCTTTGGTAAAGTAGCGTTTGTAATGGAAATAGCACAGACTGAAAAGTGCAAATGTCTCTTACCAAACTTTTTCCTAACACACAGTAACATGAGATTAGCAAAAGCAGCCCTTGCCGTTGTATGTGTTGAAGTCACCGCGGTTGAGAACAAGGAGATTTGGTCTTGAACGCGTGTACGCAAAGCAAGCTTGTCAAGTTTCTCGACAAGCCTAACAAGGAACTCCACGAGGAAAACGATGTGTTTCGCCCAACGAGTTTCTCGGTCATGTGTACGAGGCCTTATTCATACACCTAGACTATTTTTGGTCTAATTTTGATCAATTATTGTGGGTTTTTTTTCTTTACCTCTTTTTGATATAGTGATATGGTGAGGATTCTTAACACCATTCATTAAATCTACCGACTCTGTCTACTCTATGGGTTGTAGGAATGAGGAGTTTCTTTTGAGCGCATCCTATAAGGGGAAGCACCTGCATCTGGTGACACCTGGAGACACATACCCTTGCTTTCTGGCACAGGTTTTTAACTGCTTGCCGACCAGCCGCCGTCATATTACTGCGGCAGGTCGGCACTGCTAGGCGAGAGCACGTAGCTCTACGTCCTATCTTTTTCGGCCGCTAGAGGTAAACACATACCTCCCGCTCCTGTCAGCGGGGAAACGCTGATCTTCTGTTCATACAATGTATGAACAGAAGATCAGTGATTTCCCCTTGTGAGTCAACCCCCCATACAGTTAGAACACACCAGGAACATACTTAACCCCTTCCCTGCCCCCTAGTGTTAACCCCTTCACTGCCAATGGCATGTTTATAGTAATCCAATGCATTTTTATAGCATTGATCGCTATAAAAATGCCAATGGTCCCAAAAATGTGTCAAAATTGTCCGATGTGTCCGCCATAATGTCGCAGTACAGAAAAAAAACGCTGATCGCCACCATTACTAGTAAAAAAAAAATATTAATAAAAATGCCATAAAACTACCCCCTTTTTGTAAACGCTATAAATTTTGCGCAAACCAATCAATAAACGCTAATTGCAATTTTTTTTTACGAAAAATATGTAGAAGAATACATATCGGCCTAAACTGAGGAAAAAAATGTTTTTTTTAGATATTTTTTGGGGATATTTATTATAGCAACATGTAAAAAATATTGATTTTTTTTCAAAATAGTCGCTCTATTTTTGTTTATAGCGCAAAAAATAAAAACCGCAGAGATGATCAAATACCACCAAAAGAAAGCTCTATTTGTGGGAAAAAAAGGACGCCAATTTTGTTTGGGAGCCACGTCGCACGACCGCGCAATTGTCAGTTAAAGCGACGCAGTGCCGAATCACAAAAAGTGCTCTGGTCAAGAAGGGGGTAAATCCTTCCGGGGCTGAAGTGGTTAAACAAAAGTGAGTTTCACTATACACATTGTTCATTGATTGTGGAATAGTGAATTTATTCTCTGTTATGTTTATGTTTAATATGTATTCATATTTTGATCTGTTCTAGATGTGATACTGTTATATACCCTTGATGAAGAATGTTTTCATTCAAAACATGTCGGTTATCCGCCCCAACTTGCCATCAATCATCTGGTTATGGTATTCCATGACGGACAGTGTTCACATCACATTGATTATTCAATTCATTATTATTATTTTTTTTTTTGTATTTACCAATCTTATAATACTCATATTTTGTAATAAATTTGTATACGTTTTGTAAATTTTTTAAGTTTCTATTTGTTGTCTCCACAATCCCAATTCTTTTGAGTTGTTTTCAATTGTTTAGTAATCAAGGGATGATGGCAACCACATGCCACCCTACATGAGTTGATCCTTTTCTACTTTGTATCTCTCTTATCTTCTGTCTGATCAATGTTTATAAACAATGTTACTTTGTATCTCTCTATATCCTCTCCGATCAATGTTTATAAATAGGGATGGGCCGAACACCCCACGGTACGGTTTGCAGAACATGCAAACGGACCAATGTTCGTGCAAACATTCAAACACTGTTAAAGTCCATGGGACCGAACGTGAAAAATCAAAAGTGATAATTTTAAAGGTTAATATACAAGCTATTGTCATAAAAAAAAAAATTTGGGGACCCGGGTCCTGCCCCAGGGGACATGTATCAGTGCAAAAAAATGTTGTGCCTGGGGGTGTCCATAGTATGCCTGTAAAGTGGTACATTTTTCCCATGTTAAGAACAGTCCCTACACAAAATGACATTTCTAAAGAAAAGTAAATTAAAACTGCTTGCGGCTTTAAAGCGGATCTCCACCCTAAAGTGAAGATCTGCTTATCCGAACACTCCCCCCCTCCGGTGTCACAATTGACACCTTTCAGGGGGGAGGGGGGTGCAGATAGACACGTATCTGCACCCACTTCCGGCCCAGCATTCACGGGCAAAAGACGGGCATTACATCACATCCCGTCTCCCGCCCGTTGTGTGCTGGGAACACTCGGCTCCCAGCACACAGCTGGAGCCAATTCGCGGGCGCAGCGCGACTCGCGCATGCGCCGTAGGGAACCGGGCAGTGAAGCCGCAGCGCTTCATTTCCTGGTTCCCTCACCGTGGATGGAGGGGGGAGCAGCAGGGTGACGAGCGATCGCTCATCCTCTGCTGCGGACGGCGCTGGACTCCAGGACAGGTAAGTGTCCTAATATTAAAAGTCAGCAGCTGCAGTATTTGTTGCTGCTGGCTTTTAATATTTTTTTCTAGTGAACCATCCGCTTTAATCTAATGTTGGGTCCCAGCAATATGGATGACAATTATTGAGAAAAACGGCATGGGTACTCCCCCTCCCCCCAGCCCATTGCCAGGTCATTTGGGTCTTGTATGGAAATTAAGGGGAACCCCGAACCCAAATTAAAAAAAGAAAAGGCGTGGGGCCCCCAGGCCCTATATACTCTGAACAGCAGTATACAGGCAGACCCCGAGTTACAAACAAGACAGGGACTGTAGGTTTGTTGTTAAGTAGAATTTGTTTGTAATTTGGAACTGGTACATTTTTTAAGTGTAGCTCCAGCCAAAATATCTATTTTTAAGGCTTTTGGATATTACCCCTGTAACATTTGTTTTGCTGTCTGTGCCCCTGTTCAGAAGATTTCACCTCACTTTCTGTCCCAAAGACAATTGGATGTTAATTTTTTTTTTTTAGGGAAACAAGGATTGGTGATGGAGTATCAGTGGAGACACCTTTTTCTCATATTAACTCTTACAGAACAGAATTTCCCTTCCTAGGGGTAGATTTCCCCTCACTTCCTGTTGTCTCCCTACGTTTATAAGTAGGAGTCGTTTGTAAGTCGGATGTTTGAAAGTAGGGGACCCCCTGTATACTGTATACTATATGGCCTGCCCTATAAAATGGGGCCTTAGGTGTTGGTGGCACCAGAACACTGTAAGCCCTCAAGTTACTCTTGGTAGGCACTGGCATGGGACCTGCTGTGAAATATTAGAAAAAAAATTGTAATTACATGCCCCTGTTAGCGGCAGAAAAATTGGATCTTGGGCAGTGGTAGTGGTGGTGCTGGTGCCACAACACTGTAATCCCTCACAAATTCTCTTGTTGAACGCAGAAACGAGCCCTGCTGCAAAATATTAGAGCAAATATTGTAATTACATGGCCCTATTAAACAGGGGCAGAAAAATTGGGCCTTAGGCGGTGGTGGGGGTGGTGGCACAACACTGTAAAGCCTCACAGATACTCTTATAGAGCAAAGGAATGGGCCCTGCTGTGAAATATTAGATCAAAATGTTTAATTATGCGGGGGCAGAAACATTGAGCCTTAGGCGGTGGTGGCACAACACTGTAAAGCAGTGGTTCTCAACCTTGAAGTGCTGCAGGGATGGACTGGCCATTGGGACTACAGGGAGTTTCCCGGTGGGCCGATGGCTCAGTGGGCCGGCTACAGTGACAGCGGACCGCCGCCCCCCTCCGCTCCTTTGTCTCTCTCTTCCCGCAGCGCTCACCTCCTCTTACTCTCCGCAGCGCTCACCTGGGGGGAACAGAGAAGCAGGGGGAGGACCAGAGGAGCAGGGGGGTAGACAGAGGAGCATGGGGGAGGGGACAGACAGCTGACTCAACAGCTATGGCCTGGGAGTTTCTCCCTTCTGCCTAATCTTGTCCCATAAGGGGGGGGGGCACCAAACGGATTCTTTGCCCCCGAGTGAAATAATGTCTAGCTTCCCCACTGGTATTGCTTATAAGAGTACCAGTACCAGCCGTTCTACTCTAGTGAAGGGGGAGAGTAGGCTTGGGTGGCCGGGGGGGGGGGGGAGCGGGAGTTGTCCGGTCGCCATGGAAGAGACCTGTCAAAGTGGGCCAATCTGGATGAAGTCCAGGGCCAAATTCTTGTCCCAGTCCAGCCCTGAAGTGCTGTGACCCCTTGATAACATTTCCTAAGTTGTGGGGACCCCCAACAGTAAAATAATTTTCATAGCGTGGGTTGTCAGCATCCAAGGCAAGTAATTTGCACCCCTAACCCACAGGCATTTAGTGCTACCTGAGCCCTTTTAATGGCAACTATAATCATAGGTAGTGTTACTCATTGGCCCCGATACACGTAAGCTTTTCGCCGACGTATCTAGAAGTACGCCGTCGTAAGTACAAATGTGAGCTGTCGTATTTTTATGCCGATTCGCGAAGCTAGATTCGTCGTAAAACAAGGCTTCAGCCGCCCGACCTACACATAGTTGCGCACATAGTTACGCTGGACGCATTCGGCGTTCCTATGTTAAATATGCAAATGAGTAAGATGCGCCGATTCCCGAACGTAGATGCTCCAGGCGGAAAAACGTCCGGCGTAAAGTTATCCCTCATATAGGAGGCGCAACCCATTCAAAGGTATGGACCAGGGAACAGCCGTTGTATGTTACGTAGTTTACGTAGTACTACGTGAATAGGGCTGTGCGTAGGTTACGTTCACGTCGTAGGCAGTGTATCTTAGGCAGCTATTTCGACGTAACTGTGAGTATGCGCACTGGGATGCGTCCAAGAGACGAAGCATGCGCAGTTCGTTTTTTGAAGCTCAGCCCATCATTTGCATGGGGGTCACGCCTTATTATAATATATCACGCCCACTTCCACCTAGTTTGACTTATGTCGGTTTACGCCGACAACTATACGCTACGCCGGCGCAACGTTGAGCGCATATTCTTTGTGAATAGCATGCTTGCCTCTCAACATTGTACCGTTGTAGTGTAAAGAAGATATGCTACGCAGGCTGAAAGATGCGGCGATCTACATGAATCCGGGCCATTGTGTCTCTGGCTTCACTGTGTCTCCGACTTTGCGGTGTCTCGTAGCAGTGAAACCTATGCCGAAATCAGGAGATAGGGTCTTCTCCATCCCCTCCCACTTCACATTCCTCACCAATCGGCTGACCTCTAGTCTTTGCCCCCCCAGCCATGCCATGAACTAAATGGACGCCTGCGAAGAGGCTGAGTGGGCGGCTGCAGGTTCCAGGAACAGCCCAGGTGGCCGGCCACAGGGTCCAGGGATAGCCCTGCTGGGTGGCCGCAAAAAGGCTGGGAGAGTGGTGCGGGCTTTAGGAACAGTCCAAGATTCGGTGACCCCTGGCAAATCATCATTCGATCCCCGGGGGTCACGACCCCCAGGTTGACAACCACTGCTATAAAACCTCACAGATACTCTTATTGAGCACAGGAACGGGCCCTGCCGTGAAATATTAGATCAAAAATGTAAGTCTAGCTGATATTTGTTGTATGTCTCAGAGCAGGTGGAGAGCAAAATTGCACAAGGGGGTCCCCAAGAAAATTTTTGCCCAGGGTCCAATCAACATTAAAGATGTTTGGGTATTGCTAACAGAAAGAGGAGCGGAGAAAAAATGTACAAAACTGGTTATGCAAAGAAAGAGATGCAGCAATATTCAAGGAAGATTCCAGAATCCATCAGGAGTCTTCCGCCATCTTGGTTCCTCCAGACGTCTCCTCTTACAGGCCGAACACTTCGGGGTCTACAGAGGATTTCAGTAGCTGATTCCCGGCTGTGACAAACTCCCCCAGAGAGGAACCTGAGGACACATCAAATGTCACTTTTATTAATTCCAGGTAATTGTTGGTAAACTGACAATCTGATTTAAATTATTCAGCATTTACTGATGTTTTCACCCAGACCAGAGCAATCTGACAATTTAGCAAAGTAACAAAGGACTCAGCATTAGTTATACTGACGTATACTGCGGCCTTTTCTAATGTTATGGCCGCGGCTTCGGCCTAGCTCCAGAGTCGCGGCCATAACATTGATAAAGGCCGCGGCTTCGGCCTAGCTCCAGAGTCGCGGCCATAACATTGATAAAGGCCGCGGCTTCGGCCTAGCTCCAGAGTCGCGGCCATAACATTGATAAAGGCCACGGCTTCGGCCTAGCTCCGGAGCCGTGGTCATAACATTAGCAAAGGCCGCGGCTTTGGCCTAGCTCCAGAGTCGCGGCCATAACATTAGTAAAGGCCACGGCTTTGGCCTAGCTCCGGAGCCGCGGCCATCTTGGTACACCTGGCTGCAGCCCTCCTCTCTGTTTACACCCACAGAGGAGGAGGAGCCTGCACTCATGGGACACACCGCTGGGAGTCATACTACTGGGGGTGTCTGTCTGTACTACCTGGGGGGGTGTCTGTCTGTACTACCTGGGGGGGGGTCTGTCTGTACTACCTGGGGGGGTGTCTGTCTGTACAACCTGGGGGGGTGTCTGTCTGTACAACCTGGGGGGGTGTCTGTCTGTACAACCTGGGGGGGGTGTCTGTCTGTACAACCTGGGGGGGGTGTCTGTCTGTACAACCTGGGGGGGGTGTCTGTCTGTACAACCTGGGGGGGTGTCTGTCTGTACAACCTGGGGGGGTGTCTGTCTGTACAACCTGGGGGGGTGTCTGTCTGTACAACCTGGGGGGGTGTCTGTCTGTACAACTTGGGGGGGGTGTCTGTCTGTACAACTTGGGGGGGTGTCTGTCTGTACAACTTGGGGGGGTGTCTGTCTGTACAACCTGGGGGGGTGTCTGTCTGTACAACCTGGGGGGGTGTCTGTCTGTACAACCTGGGGGGGTGTCTGTCTGTACAACCTGGGGGGTGTCTGTACTACCTGGGGGGTGTCTGTCTGTACTACCTGGGGGGTGTCTGTCTGTACTATCTGGGGGGTGTCTATCCTGAGAGGGGGGGTGTCTGCACCGAGGGGGGGGTGTCTGCACCGAGGGGTTTCTTTACTGAGGGGGGACTATAGTTGGTGGGGGGGTGACACCATTTTTTTCTGAACCGCGTGACACCAACACTAGTGACACCACTGCAGTGGGGGGATGTGGATATTACAGTGGGGGATGTAGATATTATAGTGGGGGAGAGATGTGGATATTACAGTGGGGGAGAATTTTTTTAATTTTTTTTATCCGATCTCCGACTCCTGTTACAAGGAACGATCCGAACCGTGAGTTTTTTGATTTGTTGCACCCCTATTGGGTAGTATTTCTTTCTGAGAATTATTTAAAACAGGACTCCATGAACATATTAAAAACTCAACGCATACAGTCCTGGAGAACACCCGTGCATGCGTAGAAAAGGGCCAAGAGTACTGCACTGCCATACAAAAAGGTTACAAACCTTTAAAAAAACTGTGTGTTCTATTGTGGAGAATGGGGGAGTCTGGTGAAAATACCGTATATACTCGAGTATAAGCCGAGTTTTTCAGCACATTTTTTTGTGCTGAAAATGCCCCCCTTGGCTTATACTGATGTCTCCTGCTGTATTCATCTGCAGCCTCATGCGCCTGATCTCTGGGCACTGTGACGTGCAGTCTAGTCGGCGGCCATCCAGTGTAACAAAGCCCTGCCTCCTCCTTGTCTTCGTCTGTGATAGGCGGAACACTAACTAACTGCTGAAAAACTGAATCAGTGTTGTATCACGGACAAGGATGAGGAGGAGGTGGGGCTTTGGTACACTGGACGGCTGCCGACTAGACAGCCTGCATGTCCTAGCACCTAGTTCTAGAGACCAGGTACATGAGGCTGCAGATGGACACAGTGAGGCATGCAGATGAGAACAGTGAGGCGGGTAGATGGGCACAGTGAGGCAGGCAGATGGGCACAGTGAGGCAGGCAGATGGGCACAGTGAGGCAGGCAGATGGGCACAGTGAGGCATGCAAATGGTCACAGTGAGGCATGCAAATGGGCACAGTGAGGCTAAAAATGGGCACATTGAGGCTGAAAATGGGCATTGTTGACCCTCTTTTTCGCTTACAGTAGCTGCTGCATTTCTCACCCTAGGCTTATACTCAAGTCAATAAGTTTTCCCATTTTTTTTGTGGTAAAATTAGGTGCCTCTGCTATTCAGGTCAGCTTATACTCGAGTATATACGGGTAAGCTGTTTTATAGGGTGAAGGGTGATGTTTAATCTCTGGCCAATAAACAGGCTTGGGTAGCCTGCTGTGCATGCTGGGAGAGATATTAAAGATCTGAGTCACTTACATGGTCTTCTCTTTGGGGTTTCATCCTCAGATGATGTTGATGTAACATCAGTCTTGCTTTTAGGCCTTGAAGCCCAAGTATGAGTGCTGTAGGGATCTTCTCCCTGGGAGGCCTCCCTGAAGATATTGACTGCAATGGGGTGCTACAAGAGCCTAGAGAGGAAAAAAATTTGGCAGCCCCCCCAACATTGAGGGAAAGACTTCTGAGAAGGGAAGAAGCACAGGACCCTTCCCTGTACTGCCCTGGCTTGAACTTCCAAGTCTGAGTTACCACATGAACCTTAGATGTCAAGGAACCATCTTAAAAAATCAGTGTCCAGCCAACATAGTCCAGTGGGACCAAGAAAGCTAGAGAGACGAGCAAGAAGACCAGAGACTGAGAGGAAGCTTGCAGTCCTGTCCTCCCTTTACTAGCCTTCCCTAGTGTTCAAGCACCTGTGCAATACATGTTCAAAGTGACTGGCACCCCTCATTCTAACTAAGCTGAGGACAAGAACATGAGAGGAATGGGCCTGGGACATTTACCACCGAGTAAGGTGGTCTATGACCTTCATAATTTGGCGATTGTGGCTAGACATGTGCAATTTGTTTTGTTACAAATTATTTTTTTTAACGAATTTAGACAAATTTGTTCATTCGGAAATATCTGAATCTCCGATTTCCAAAATTCAGAAATCCAAAATTTGAAAATTCTGAGATTCGGAAATTCAGAGAATTCCAAAGTAAGAATGAAAATCCAAAAATAAGAACAAAAATAAGAAAAACTCGAAAATCAGAAATAATAACTACCAAATAATACCTTAACCATTACTAACTATTACATTTTTGGGCCAGATTCTCAGCTGCGATACACCGTCGTATCTCAGTTTTTTTCAATGGGTATCTATGCCTGTGATTCTTAGAAACACTTACGCATAGATACACTAAAGATCTGACAGGTGTAAAGCAATTACACCTTCGGATCTTGGATGTAATGACTTCGCTGGCCGCTAGGTGGCCTTTACGTTGTTTTCTCCTTTGCCTATGCAAATGAGCCTAATACGCCGATTCCCGAACGTTTTTACGCCGCCCCGTCGTCGTTTACGTCGTTTCCGTACGCGTAAGGTTACCCCTGCTATATGAGGGGTAACCTTACGAAGTTGCATCATATGCCATGTTAAGTATGGCGTCAGGTTAGCGTCGTCTTTTTCTGTCGGTTACGTCGTTTTACTAAGTCGTTCGCGAATAGGGAATTGCGTAAGTGACGATCAGGTCGTTTTGACGTTGGGTTCAACGACGCTTTCCGACGTGAGCTGGAGCATGCGCACTGGGCTTTTTTCCCGGCCGGCGCATGCGCTCTTCGTTTGACGTGGGGGCGCGCTTAATTTAAATACAGCACGCCCCCTCCTTCACTATTTGAATTACGCGGCCTTACGACGCCGCATTTACGCTACGCCGCCGAAAATTACGGAGCAAGTGCTTTTAGAATACGGCACTTGCTCCAGTAATTTGCGTAGGTGTAGTGTAAATGCGATACGATACGCTACGCCGACAGATACGCCATTTTTTGAGAATCTGGCCCTACGAATTTACAATTTTTTTTTAAATGAAACAAACACATTTTTCAGCAGTGCCTATGTCTAATTGTGACTAACCTTTGTGGCCAAGGGTGAAAGTCACTCAAAGATTACAATCATGTAATTGTAGGAGCCAATCAGAATTTGCTGCATGGAAATCATAACAGTAATGCCCTGTACACACGATCAGATATCTGATGGAATCTAATCCGATGGATTTTTTTTTTTCGGATATTCGATGAAGCTGATTGAAGCTGACTGTCCAACGCGCTGAAGTAAAACACTACGACGTGCTGAGAAAAATTAAGTTCAATGCTTACGTGCATGCGTCGACTTGATTCTAAGCATGCGTGGATTTTTGACTGATGGATTTCCCCACAGATGATCGTTTTTTTCTATCGTTTTTTTAACCATAACCATTTATCCGTAATAACGAATGCCATGTCTAAACGAATGGAACATTACAAATTAATATTAATAAATAACAATAATAATAAAAATGTATTATTATTATTTACTATTATTTTGTTTTCATTCCATTTGTTTAAATGCAGCATTATTTATGTTAGACAATTCATAACTTCAGATAAATTTGTATTCGTTATGTTCACTACACTAACAGCCAAATTTGAAAGGAAATTCCAATACATAGAATTTAATAGTTAGTAATAGTTAAGCTATTATTAGTTAGTTATTATTTCTGATTTTCGAGTTATTTGGATTTTTGATTTTCAGATTTTTGTTCCTTTGAACTTACAGATTTTTGTTCTCATTTTTTATTTTGGAACTCTCTGAATTTCAGAATCTTCGAATCTCAATTTCAGAATTTTCTAATTTTGATTTTCACATTTTCGAATTCCGAATTTCCAAAATTAATTATTAGTTAGTTAGTTATCATTTCGAATTTCGGAATTTTGGGATTTTCGTTTACATTTTTGGGGTTTTTCCTTTCTTATTTTCGGATTTAAAAATGTGTGAATTTACGAATTTTAAAATGTACAAACTGGGAAATTTCGATTTTATGAATTTTTCGAATTTACGAAAAACAAAACAAAAAGAAACAAACTAATTTTTCAGAAGTGCACATGTCTAATTGTGACTAACCCTTGTGGCCAAGGGTTAAAGTCACGCAAAGATTACAATCATGTAATTGTAGGAGCCAATCAGAATTTTCTGCATGGAAATCATCACAGTAAGGCCACGTACACACGATAGGTTAAACCGATGAGAACGGTCTGGTGGACCGTATTTCATCGGACCAAACCGATCGTGTGTGGGCGCCATCGGTTATTTATCCATCGGTTAAAAAAAAGCCAACTTGTTTTAAATTAAACCAATGGATTCCTAACCGATAGGTCAAAACCGATCGTTAGTAGGCACGACCATCGGTTAATAATCCACGCATGCTCAGAATCAAGTCAACGCATGCTTGGAAGCACTGAACTTCATTTTTTTCAGCACGTCGTGTTTTACGTCAACGTGTTCTGACCCGATCGTTTTTTTTAGTTTTTGTTTTTAAGTCTATTTTGTGCGTGAACTCGATAAGAGAGGAGCCGGACTGCAGGAGTTGGGAGTAGGCAGACCCTCCCTCTGGAGGCAATCGCCATCCTTCTCCATGCCCCTGGTGGCAATGGCGGGTGTGAGGGGGGGCCTCCCACTCACCCGCCCTACCTGCTCCACTTGGGAGCCCGACTGGGGCCCAACGGGACCCGAACGGGGCAGAGGGACTCCCCCTATGAGGGAGTGAGGGGGTCTAGCCCACCCAGCCAGCCCCGTAGGTCCTTCGCCTCTCTTTATTTTAGGCGACCTCATGGCCAAAGTGCATGTGTGTTAAACCAATTTCGTGTGCGTGCAAGTGTGGTGGTTTTTGGGTGGGCATACTAAGCACAGGCGTACCTTGCATAGCACACCCACTGGGAGCCGGGCTGAGACCACCAAACTCAATTCACATGTAGCCGAGACCGGGATCCGAACCCTTGGCTGCAGAGGTGAACGGCTTGTCAGTGCAGTGCCAATCAACCGATCGTTTTTTTAACCGATGGTCTGGAGGCACGACTGACCATCAGTTAGCTTCATCGTTTAACCAATGGAAACGGTCCATCAGACCGTTCTCATCGTATGGACTGATCGTGTGTACGCGGCCTCAGAGGTGGATTCTCATTGGTCGGTAAGGTTAATGCAGTTCACTCTCAAATCTTTTCCAGCACTTACCTGCTTTAGCTCTGACCCAGGAGACGGCCTTCCTCTCCAGCAGCTCCCACTCCTCTCTCTGGTCAAGATAGTTGGTGTGGAGCCAGATCACAGCCAGGACCGTCACCCACACCGACCCCTCCAAGTTCTGCAAAGAAGGGAAGGTTGAGATCAAAAAAGTTTTAACATTTTTTTTTAGGCTTTACTCTGTGGCCTAGTGACCGGACCTCTTTCTCCCTTGTGGTGGGCATTTCTCAACTATTAGCTCGCAGACATCTGAATGATGTAACACAGGGACATTTTAAAAGTGAGGTTCCTTCTCAGAGCCGCTGACAATCAGCAAAGGAAGACTGGGAAAGGGTCAGGATGGCAAAGCCAACTAAGGGAGCTACAGACATGCCATACATCAACAACAGTGTTTTATATTGTCATGCAACAAACTCGGGGACATAAACTTACCACGCCTGCAAGTATCTTCTTCATCTTTTCTATCCTTTCCTCTAGAGATTGACCAATTCTCACCTGTGGCAAAAAATAAAAAAAAGAGTACACATATTTTAAATCGAGCAATCATCTGGAAAATTACTTAGAACCCCCTAACAGTCTCTACTTGAAAACAGAGGGCCAGATTCAGAGACACTTAATATTGCGCTGCGTAATCGAAATACTCTACGCTGCCGTATTTTACCAGGCTCTACTCCGAATTCAGGTAGATTTTTGCCCGTAGGCTACGGCGGCGTAGTCTATTTCTCGCCGCGTAATCGAAATACGCGATTAGGGGGCGTGAAGCATTTAAATTAAAAGCGTCCCCGCGGCGTTTGAACTGCGCATGCTCTGTTCAGAAATTTCCCGCTGTGCATTGCGCAAAATCACGTCACGTCATTCGTTGTTTGAGTAGCGTCGTTTACGAACATTTCTATTCCCGGACGACTTACGTAAAAAATAATAAAAGACGTCGGAAAACGTAAAAATTCGACGTGGGA
The DNA here is from genome assembly GCA_029574335.1 of Rana kukunoris. Lineage (NCBI taxonomy): Eukaryota > Metazoa > Chordata > Amphibia > Anura > Ranidae > Rana > Rana kukunoris. The sequence goes on along the minus strand of CM056049.1, from coordinate 726,166,270 downwards.
ACGACGGCCATACTTAACATGGGCTGTCTAATATTAGAGCAGCAAAAAGCTGGTATAGTGTTACGCAAAAAAAAGATGACTAAAGGTGCCGTAAGAGATTGCGATTGAAGATCGTAATTTCGTGGATTGCAGGCAAAAGCTCATTAGCATACCCCGACGGCGAAAAACAAAGGGAAGTCCGCCCAGTGGCCGCAATTTTATTGCAGCGTAGATCTGAAGGCGTACTAACACGTAAGACAGTCGAATTGAAGCCCGCAGCCGTCTATTCATGGTTTGTGGTTTTCGACTAGCTAAAAAACGCGTGTAATTTGAAATTACTCCAGTCTAACACCAGTTAGACAGGCGTAATCGCTCTCTCAATCTGGCCCAGAGTCTCCTGGAGAATAAAATGGTGGCTGCTGCGATTTTTGTGATTCACAATATTTGTGCAGTTGCTAATTGAACGCATATCTTCAGGACAAAATACACGTAAAAAGAAAATTCAGTGAACACAAACACAATATACCGTATTTATCGGCGTATAACACACACCTCTCCCCCCTGAAAATAGAGGGAAAATCACGGGTGCGTGTTATACGCCGATAGCGTACCGCGGAGGAAAAGGAGGAGGAGGAGAAGGAGAAGGAGGGGGGTGAGCGCCGACAGAATCAAAGAGCCGTCAGCCTGTTTACTTGGCTTTGAGGTCACACACGCATCCCGCCTTTGCCACCGGCATTGGACCAGTGTTCTGTCAATCACAGGACATGGTCCAATGGCGGAGGCGGGATTGTCGACAGAGCTGAGTGCTGTAAACAGATGACTGCTCGGTGATTCCGGCGGCGCTTGTCCCCCTCCTGATTTCCTGCACTGCATGAGAGACGGTGAGGCTGCAGATAGGCATCAGGCTGCATTGAATGGGCGCAGATCAGGCTGCAGGTGGGCACAGAGGCTGCAGATGGGCATCAGGCTGCATTGGATGGGCACAGATCAGGCTGCACATGGGCACAGAGGCTGCATTTAAGCTGCAGATGGGCACTAATCAGGCTGCATTAATTGGCACTGACCATTATTTTATGGCGGAGGCCAGACTGTCGACAGAGCCGAGTACTCTAAACAGATGACGGCTCTGATTCCGGCGGCGCTCGTCCCCCTCCTGCTTTCCTGCACTGCAAGAGTAGGGTGACCACATTTCCAAACTGCCATTCAGGGACACGTCCCTCTCTCACCTTCCCCAAAAAGTCTCGGGATTAATGGGGAATTTGGTGGTGGGTTATTTGTAAGGTGAATGTACCACTTGCCACCACATGCAGTGCTGCTTGCCACCCATAGCCTGCCACCAGATGCAGTGCTGCTGTCACGCTCTCTGAATGAGCCACGTGCGTAGAAGGAAAGGAGTGGTATCACTATCTGGAGAGTGAAGATCACACCAGTCCCTGTTGCTTGCCGCTGGGTGTCAGAGAAGGAGGAGGTCCCGAGGTGGGTGGGGCCTCAGGACCTCAACCCTGGTCATTACTGTCTGAGAGTAAATTGTCACTGGTTGTAAGATGCCAGGCAGCGCTGGCACTAGCAACCAGTTCCAGAAATGTAGTTATTAGTTAGTAATGGGTGGCTGTGTCCTCTATTTCATTCTGGGACATTGTATTGTCCCCGAATGAAGGTGCCCGGGACCTGGGACAGACATGTCAATTGCGGGACAGTCCCGGGCAATCCAGGACACGTGGGCAACCTATGCATGAGAGATGGTGAGGCTGCATGGTGAGATGGTGTGGCTGCAGATAGGCATCAGGCTGTATTGGATGGGCGCAGATCAGGCTGCAGATGGGCACAGAGGCTGCATTGAGGCTGCAGATGGGCACAGGCTGCACTGGATGGGCGCAGCTCAGGCTGCAGATGGGCACAGAGGCTGCATTGAAGCTGCAGATGGGCACTAATCAGGCTGCATTGATTTTCTATAAAGTGGTTTATTCGAAAAAAATAATAATCCTGAAACTTCCCTCTTAAATTGGGGTACGTGTTATACGTTGGCGTGTGTAGAGCAAAGACTGGTATCAGAAGAATCAGTAGAGCTGTGGATAGGGTCGGTAGAGCAAAGGCTGGCATCAGTCGAACAGTGGGTGGGGTCAGTAGAGCAAAGACTGGTATCAGTAGAGCAGTGGGTGGGGTCAGGAGAGCAAAGACTGGTATCAGTAGGGCAGTGGGCGGGGTCAGGAAAGCAAAGACTGGTATCAGTAGAGCAGTGGGTGGGGTCGGTAGAGAAAAGACGTGTATCAGTAGTGCAGTGAATGGGGTCAGTAGAGCAAAGACTGGTATCAGTAGTGCAATGGGTGGGGTCAGTAGAGCAAAGACTGGTATCAGTAGAGCAGTGGGTGGGGTCAGTAGAGCAAAGACTGGTATTAGTAGAGCAGTGGGTGGGGTCGGTAGAGCAAAGGCTGGCATCAGTAGAGCAGTGGGTGGGGTCAGTAGAGCAAAGACTGGTATCAGTAGGGCAGTGGGTGGGGTCAGGAGAGCAAAGACTGGTATCAGTAGGGCAGTGGGTGGGGTCAGGAAAGCAAAGACTGGTATCAGTAGAGCAGTGGGTGGGGTCGGTAGAGCAAAGACGTGTATCAGTAGTGCAGTGGGTGGGGTCAGTAGAGCAAAGACTGGTATCAGTAGAGCAGTGGGTGGGGTCAGTAGAGCAAAGACTGGTATCAGTAGAGCAGCGGGTGGGGTCAGTAGAGCAAAGACTGGTATCAGTAGAGCAGTGGGTGGGGTCAGTAGAGCAAAGACTGGTATCAGTAGAGCAGTGGGTGGGGTCAGTAGAGCAAAGACTGGTATCAGTAGAGCAGTGGGTGGGGTCAGTAGAGCAAAGACTGGTATCAGTAGAGCAGTGGGTGGGGTCAGTAGAGCAAAGACTGGTATCAGTAGAGCAGTGGGTGGGGTCAGTAGAGCAAAGACTGGTATCAGTAGAGCAGTGGGTGGGGTCAGTAGAGCAAAGACTGGTATCAGTAGAGCAGTGGGTAGGGTCAGTAGAGCAAAGACTGGTATCAGTAGAGCAGTGGGTGGGGTCAGGAGAGCAAAGACTGGTATCAGTGGAGAAGTGGGTGGGGTCAGTAGAGCAAAGACTGGTATCAGTAGAGCAGCGGGTGGGGTCAGTAGAGGAGCAAAGACTGGTATCAGTAGTGCAGTGGGTGGGGTCAGTAGAGCAAAGGCTGGTATCAGTAGAGCAGTGGGTGGGGTCAGTAGAGCAAAGACTGGTATCAGTAGAGAAGTGGGTGGGGTCAGTAGAGCAAAGACTGGTATCAGTAGAGCAGCGGGTGGGGTCAGTAGAGGAGCAAAGACTGGTATCAGTAGTGCAGTGGGTGGGGTCAGTAGAGCAAAGGCTGGTATCAGTAGAGCAGTGGGTGGGGTCAGTAGAGCAAAGACTGGTATCAGTAGGGGCTGGTTAATGAAATATTTACCAGCCCCTTCCTCACTCCTGAAAGGAGAGAATGGAAGCTGGCAGCACTGCAGGGGGGAGACAGGAAGCAGGGGAAATGGGTACCATGCGTGATTGGGGTGTGCCCCCGCACATCCGGCACACCCTGTGTCCATGTCATCAATGTACATTTAGGATTAGTTTTACAATTAACATACACATTATTATATCCTTTATTTTCTTCCTACAGCAGTAGAATTACCTAGCGTGCAAATATGGTCAGTACCACCATACCTGATCGGGGTTCCTGGCCTTTATGTCTGTCTCAGATATTCCCAGGACACCAGAGATCTCGGGGGTCAGGTCCCAGGATCCGTCCGCGTTCTGCAGAGGGATCAGCCTCATTAAATCAGGAAACACCCCTCGGGCAGCAGACTGGGGTGGTTTCTCCAATCCTTTATTACGGTCAGCTATATATTTAAATAACAAATGTAAGATTAGATACATATTATAAACAGTTAGAGTATAACAAATCCAAAACAATAATTTAATATACAGTGGAACCTCAGATTGCGAGTAATGCGGTTAACGAGCGCTTCGCAATACGAGCGCTGTATTTTTTTATATCCTGACTCGGTTTGCGAGTGTTGTCTGGCGAAACGAGCAGGATTCAAGCCACAGTTGTGTGCAGTACCGCGTTTGGCCTGAGGTGTGGTGGGGGCGCCGGAGCCGAGCAGAGCGGAGCGGAGCCGTTTGGAAAACCTTGGAAATACTCAGTTCCCTGAGCCTTTCCGAGGTTATCTGAGTTCAACCAAGCTATCCTCCGCCTTTCAGTGTTTCAGATGTTCTCCGGCGCCCCCTACCTCTGGCCACATGCGGTATTGCATGCTATTGAAGTCAATGTGGAACAAATTATTTTCGTTTTCCATTGACTTCAATGGGGAAACTCGCTTTGATATGCGAGTGCTTTGGACTACGAGCATTCTCCTGGAACAGATTATGCTTGTAATCCAAGGTTCTTTTGTAGTGCAATTTTCCAGACTTCAGATCAGGGTTTGACAAATTTGCTTGGAATCTAGGTCCCAGCTAAAAAAGTTAGGAGCCAGAAAACGCGCCCCGTCCCGCCAAGCTCACGCGCAGAAGAGAACACATACGTGAGTAGCGCCCACATATGTAAACGGTATTCAAACCACGCATGTGAGGTATCGCCGCGATCGGTAGAGCGAGAGCAACAATTCCAGCACTGAGAAGGTCCTCATCCCCTAATCCTGTCTGGACTCATCGTAGGCATGCCACCAGAACTACATCTCCCAAGAGCCTTTTCCCTACACACAGTGGGCCAGATTCAGATAGAGTTTACATCGGCGTATCTAGAGCTATGCCGCGTAACTTCTAATCTGCGCCGGCGTATCTTTTTTCTGTATTCAGAAAACAAGATACGACGGAATTTAGCTAAGATACGAGCGGCGTAAGTCATTTACGCCGTGGTATCTTAGTTGCATATTTACGCTGGCCACTAGGCGGCACTTCTGTCGATTTACGCGTTGAATATGCAAATGAGCTAGATACGCCGATTCACGAACGTACTTGCGACCGGGCGTCGTTTTTTACGTTGTTTGTGTAAGCGTAAGTCCGGCGTAAAGTTACCCCTGCTATATGAGGCGCAGCCAATGTTAAGGACAGCGTCGAATTGTACGTCGTTTGCGTAAATCGTTCAGGAATGGGGCTGGGCGTAAGTTACGTTCACGTCGTTTTCATTGACTACTTGCGACGTGATTTTGCGCATGCGCACTGGGATATGTCCACGGACGGTGCATGCGCCATTCGGAAAAAAATTAAATTACGCGGGGTCGTGATTCATTTACATGGAGCACGCCCCCTACCTCCCTTTTTTGAATTAGGCACCCTTACGCCGGCCTATTTACGCTACGCCGCCGCAACTTACGGAGCAAGTGCTTTCTGAATAAGGCACTTGCCTGTAAAAGTTGCGGAGGCGTAGCGTAAATAGCATATGCTACACCCGCACAAATTGACGCCGGGTTCTCTGAATCTGGCCCAGTGTGTTGGATGGCTGAAAAGGGGGGGAGTAAGTGTGTGTGTGTGTCCCCTCCTGAACCATACTGCGTCAAATGCCTTCAGAGTACCTTGCAAAGTTGGGGGGGGGGGGACAAAGTCACACCCCTTTACAAGACACCTTGTCCACAATGTTGAAAGAACACAAGAAGGCCCTCATCCCTAAATCCTGTCTAGACTGATCACAGGCATGTCACCAGAGTTACATCCAGTAGCGTTGCGTCCATAGAGGGTGCAGGAGCGCTGCCCCCTCTCACTCCTGCACCGCCACTGATCAACAGTACATAGATTCATGCATTGCATGAATCTATGTATTGTGGCTGCCGCCCACTATTTAGATGGCCGGCCCCCTGGTGAGGGGGGGGCCCAATCAGGTACACCGGTTCTGGTTACCGGTAACCCGATTGGCTGAAGCTTCATCAAGGGCGGGAGAAGACATCAAGGGAACATGAAAGGAGGATGGCTGACCCCATAAAGGTAAGTGTCGGGTGGGGGGGGGCAAAGGGGCAGCATTTTACAGGGCACAGTAGCGACATTTAAAGGGCACAGTGGTGACAATTGATGTGGGCACAGTGGTACCAATTGATGTGGGCACAGTGGTACCAATTGATGTGGGCACAGTGGGAACAATTGATGTGGGCACAGTGGTACCAATTGATGCCATGGCACAGTGGCTGCGTTTGATGGCACAGTGGTAACAATTGATGTAGGCACAGTGGTAACAATTGATGTGGGCACAGTGGTAACAATTGATGTGGGCACAGTGGTAACAATTGATGGCATGGCACAGTGGCTGCATTTGATGGCACAGTGGTGAAAATTGATGGGCACAGTGGTGACAATTGATGGCACAGTGGCTGCATTTGATGTTATGGCACAGTGGCTGCATTTGATGGAACAGTGGCTGCATTTGGCATGGCAGGGTGATGACAATTGATGGTGCAGTGGTGACAATTGATGGCACAGTAACTGCGTTTGATAGAATCTCACAGTGGTGAAAATTAATGGGCACAGCGGCGACAATTGATGGCACAGTGGCGACAATTGATGGCACAGTGGCTGCATTTGATGGGAACAGTGAGGCTGCAATTTTTCTTTTTTTTTCGTTTGTTTGCTGCCCCCCTAAAAAATTTGAGCACCAGCCGCCACTGTCTACATCTCCCAAGAGCCCTTACCCTACACACAGTGTGTTAGATGGCTTTTGGGAGTCAAGGCAACAGCATTGTTCACTGGGAAAGATATTGTTCTTATTTTTGGATCTTGGAATTTTTGGACGTCTGAAATTTTTATTCTGAGAATTTTCTAATTTACAAATTCTTGAATATTCAAATTTACGAATATTTGGAAAAATGTGTTAAATAGGTTTTCGTTAATATCGGATGTAACGGGAGGGCCTGTGGAACCCAGAATCTCTTGGAAAGTATGAGATACCCTTGCTTTTCAGCTCCCCATGCACCTCTTATGTCTAAATTAGGGATGATCTTCGCGTTCGAAACGAGCGTATGTTCGACTCCAACATCGTCCGTTCGATCGTTCGTCGAATTTCGAACAAAAACGATCATAGATCAGTCCGCTGCACGCTTGGGCCACAATGTGCACAGCACAGAGGAATATTTAGAGTACCTAGGCTGGGTCCTTCTTTGCAGCCTCAAAAAAGGCTGAAGTAGTTGTCCATGATTATAGACACGTCTCAAAGCAAGGTATTGCTTCCCAAGCCAAAGGCAAAAAGCCATAGAAGACTTGGTCTGAGTGATTAAGGCAAAGAGAAGGCCTTCCATCCGTCTTGCATCCGTCAGGCACTGATTAGGGTACCACTGATGAGAAGGCACTAATATGCCACACTGATAAGTGGCACTGATTGGTGTCACTGATGAGCACTGATTGGTGTCACTTGCTGGGCACTGTTGAGGCTGCACTGATGATCAGTGCCCTGATTACCTGTACAGGTCTCCCCTGCAAGGAGATGCCCCTGATCCGCTCTCCTCACCTCAGACTCTGTTAGTGTGAAGTGAGGAGAGATGATAAATGGCACTTCCATATTTACATGTGATTGGCCATGATTGAACACAGGCAATCACATGGATAAAGAGCCGCATCAGCCCTAGGACACGTTGCGCTCCCGCAGTCACCATGCTGCACAACCCCGCCGGGCGCGCGAGAGCAGCGACACTGGGCGTTATCATATGACGTCACCAGGGCCATCTTAATAGCATCATGGGCCCCTGGGCAAAGTGATGCTATGGGGCCCCTACAGGGTTGCCCCAATTTACTCACCTGCTCTCAAAAACTAAAGTACAATATATATAATTTACAGCGTGTCATGCTGGTAGTGGTAGTCCCCCTGTCATGCTGGTAGTTCCCCTGGTAGTTGTGGTCCCCCTGTCATGCTGGTGGTCCCCCTGGTAGTTGTGGTCCCCCTGGTAGTTGTGGTCCCCCTGGTAGTTGCAGCCACTCACCCTCTGCAGCTCTCTCTCGATCTTCTGACTTTGGTGATGATGTTCCCCCTCATAGCATACTACTACACCGCTGCCAGCACCTGGGGTTCAGAGACTGCAGGGGGAGGATCTGGTTCCACACCACGGGGGGCCTCCGGACCTTCTGAGCAGCACAGAGATCAACCGACCCCGCGTGTCAGCAGGTGACCACTGCTCTGTGGGCGGAGTCAGGACAAACTCGAAGAGCAGGGTGCCGCTCTCATTCGGTAAAGGGAGGAGCAGGAACGGGATTCCCCTCTGTGGTGAGTGGTGTCAGGGAGGGGCAGGGTGGCGCTCTGTGGTGGGCGGAGTCAAGAGGACATCAGGCTGCTGCTCTAATGGTCGGAGAAGCAGGGTTCCCCTCTGTGGTGGGCTGGGTCAAGGAGGAACTGTGTGTGGGGAGACAGTTTGCCTGACAAAGAGGGCGGGACACCTGATTGGCCCGCCCATCCGACATCAGAGACAGAATTTGACAGCTACACTGTCCCATTGAAGTCGGCCATACCGCAGCAGGCTTTCCCAGTACTAATTTCTGTGTCCCGCACCAACTGACAGTCTGACACTCCCCCGGCTAGTGCTATTTGTCTGGCTCTGATGGGGCCCCGTGTGAACATGGGGCCCCCGGGCTGTGCCCAGGTGTGCCCGCTCAGTAAGACGGCCCTGGATGTCACCCCAGAAGGAGAGGGGATCCCACCGTTTCCCTATGAGGAGGGCGGGAGGAGGTTAAACAAAACAGAAAATAAAGTATTAAAGAGTGTGTGGGCGGGGCTTAAGGTGCCCTAGTGGGGACACTGTGGAACTGCATTCGCTAATACATAAATATTAGGCAGGAGTTTGCGGTCATATGAAATCAACATTAAGGTGTAACTCCAGACATGAGCGAGCCGCAAATTAAACAGTCCCCGATGACCAAACTCCTCGCACTGTTAGCACTCTGTACAAAGCTACCGTTATCGACACTTCTATGTGACATTGTAATTGGAAAATAAAGGGGACTGCTCTTACCAATATAATCATAGATATCTGAGAAGGAATCAGGAGCAGGTGGTGCTAATACATATCAGAAAGAAAAGCAAACTTTTTTTTTATTTTTTTTATCTCAGGATCATGACTAAATTGGGGTCTTTTAGGAAAATTTCAATAAAAAAAAATAAAAAAAATTGTAAAAATGTTATTTATTATATTTTCAGTGTTGAAAAATGTGGCACTACATCAACAGCAATTCTATTTCTTATCATTTACTCTGCTGAGAACTAACCCCCAAGTGTCAACATTTCAATATGTTGTCATATAAGGGTTAGGGTTAGAGGGTTAGGGGTTAAGGGTAGGGGGTTAGGGTCAGGGTTTCCCATTGAAGAATATGGCTAGGACTCAGGAATTGGAACAGGGACCATCCCCAGAGGTCAAAGGTCAGAAGGCGTTTTTACATTTTGGCACAAGGTTCCCCTTAAAATCTATAACAGACCCAAAGGACCTGGTATGGACTGGTAGGGGGGACCCCACGCTACTTTTTTTCAACCGGCAACATTTTATTTTCCTTTTCAGCTGTCGGCAGGGAAACATATTGACAGCTGATGATAGCTCATTGGTTGTTAACGATGCCTCGGCTGATTTCCCGGCCCTGCTCCTTAACAACCAGCTTATACTGCGCCGTGATTGGGCAAAGCTTTGTCCAATCAGGGTGCAAAATGCACTGTGCAGTGCATTGCAGAGCGTTCGGCGGGGCGAACACCCTGCAAATTTGGGTGTTGGACGAACCCATGCTCAGGTCGAACCGTTCGCCCAACACTAGTTCTTACCATAATCATTTATGTCCAATGGTGAGAAATCAGAAGCAGGTGGTGCTAAATCATATCAGAAAGAAAAGCTAAAATGTGTATTTTTATTTTGTCTTTCAACATCATGACTGAATTGGGACCCAACACAATATGAGAGTTCCTAGCGGGGGGCGGGGGGGGGGGCAAATCCACACCCCTTTGCAAGACACCTAGTTCCCAAAATTGAGAGACCATGAGAAGGCCTTCATCTCCAAATCCTGAATGGACTTATCAAAGGCATGCCACCAGCTGTATGCAATGGGCTCCCGCTGCTGTCTCAGCCAATGAGGAGGGAGAGTGCCGGGACAGCCAAGGCTATTGTGAACATCACTGGATCGGAGGGAGCTCAGGTAAGGATTGGAGGGGGGGGGGCATACCTAAGCATACCTAAGCCTTCATAGTACTCTAAATACTCTGTGACATCACCAACAGCTCAGTCTATATTGATATAGATATGTCCCCAGAACTACATCTCCCAAGAGCCATTTCCATACACAGTGTTTGGACTGACATATGGGAGCCAAGGCAACAGCATTGTTCTGCTGGGAAATAAATCAATGTATGGATCTGGGCAGGGTGGAGAGGGTTGGGGGGGATAAGCAGAACACCTCAGGATTTTTTTTGTATACCTGCAACATTTTTATTTGGATAAAATGTGGGGCGATGTGCATGTAATGCATACATTTTGTTTATCAGACATATACTTCAACATGACAGGAAAAAAAAGATAACCATTCTTACCAAGTGAATGAGGCTGAGGTTCTGCAAAAACATAACAGAAAAAAAGCTAAAATTAGTATTTAATTTTACCTGTACAGGTCTCCCCTGCAAGGAGATGCCACTGATCCGCTCTTCTCGCACTCTGTTAGCGTGAGGTGAGGAGAGACGATAAATGGCACTTCCGCATTTACACGTGATTGGCTATGATTGAACACAGGCAATCACATGGATAAAGAGCCGCGTCATCCCTAGGACTCGTGAGAGCAGTGACACTGGGGCGTTGTCATATGACGTCACCCCAGAACGAGAGGGGATCCCACCGTTTCCCTATGCGGAGGGCGAGAGGAGGTTAAACAAAACAGAAAATGAAGATTAACCACTTAAGGACCGCCTCCTACACATTTACGTCGGCAGAATGGCACGGCTGGGCACATCAACGTATATATACGTTGATTTTAGTACCCAGCCGTGGGTCACGGGCGTGCGCCCACGGCGCGCGCCCGTGACCAGGTCCGTAGCTCCAGGACCGGGACCGCGGGACTCGCGGACCCGATCGCCGCTGCAGTGCGGCGATCCGTCCCTGGAGCTGAAGAACGGGGAGAGCCGTGTGTAAACACGGCTTCCCCGTGCTTCTCTGTGGCCGTAGCATCGATCGCGTCATCCCTGTAATAGGGGGACGCGATCGATGACGTCACACCTACAGCCACACCCCCCTACAGTTGTAAACACACACACAGTGAATACTAAATGTCACAGCGCCCCCTGTGGTTAACTCCGAAACTGCAACTGTCATTTCCACAATAAACAATGCAATTTAAATGCATTTTTTTGCTGTGAAAATGACAATTGTCCCAAAAATGTGTCAAAATTGTCCGAAGTGTCCGCCATAATGTCGCAGTCACAAAAAATATCGCTGATCGCCGCTATTAGTAGTAAACAAAAAATAATTAATAAAAATGCAATAAAACTATCCCTTATTTTGTAAACGCTATAAATTTTGCGAAAACCAACCGATAAACGCTTATTTCGATTTTTTTTTACCAAAAATACGTAGAAGAATACGTATCGGCCTAAACTGAAAAAAAAAAAATTATATATATTTTGGGGGATATTTATTATAGCAAAAAGTAAAAAATATTGAATTTTTTTTTAAATTGTCGCTCTATTTTTGTTTATAGCGCAAAAAATTAAAACCGCAGAGGTGATCAAATACCACCAAAAGAAAGCTCTATTTGTGGGAAAAAAAGGACGCCAATTTTGTTTGGGAGCCACGTCGCACAACCGCGCAATTGTCAGTTAAAACAACGCAGTGCCGAATCGCAAAAAGGGGCAAGGTCCTTTACCTGCATTTTGGTCCGGATCTTAACCGGTTAAAAGAGTGTGTGGGCGGGGCTTATGGTGTCCTAGTGGGGACACTGTGGAACTGCATTCGCTAATACGTAAACATTAGGCGGGAGTTTGCGGACATATGAAATCAACATTAAGGTGTAACTCCAGACAGAAGCGAGCCGCAAATTAAACGGTTAACTCTTTTGTCACCGGTGACCAAATTCCTCGCACTGTTAGCACTGAGCACTCTGGACACAGCTACTGTTACCGACATACACTTCTATGTGACATTGTAACTGGAAAATAAAGGGGATCGTTCTTACCATAACAATCTTCATCTGATGAGGAATCAGGAACAGGTGGTGATAAAACATATCAGAAAGAAAAGCAAAAATTAGTATTTGTATTTGTCTTTTCATCTCAGCATCATTAATAAATTGGGGTCTTTTAGGAAACTTTAGAAAGATCCCACACTTCTTTTTATTTTTTTTGCCTAAAACATTATCACCCGGATTCACAAAGCACTTACGCCGATGTATCTCGAGATGCGCCATGTAAGTGTAAATATGCGCCATTGTATCAATGCGCCGTGCCCACAGAACTAAGATACACCTAAAAACTGACTTCATCCGACCGACGTAACTTGCCTACGCCGGCGTATAGTGGGCGCATATTTACGCTGGACGCATTTGGTACTCCCATTGATTTACAATGCAAATATGCAAATGAGGGAGACATGCCGATTCACGAATGTACTTGCACCCAGCGCATGTTTTAAGCGATTGTGCGTAAGGGTTACGTCCGGCGTAAAGTTATTCCCCATATAGGAGGCGCAACTCATGCAAAGGTATGGACCAGGGAACGAACGCCGTCGTATTTTACGTAGTACGTAAATAGGGCTGTGCGTAGGTTACGTTCACGTCGTAGGCAGTGATTCGACGGATCTTAGGCAGTTGTTTCAACGTGATTCTGAGCATGCGCACTGGGATGCGTCCAAGGTACAACGCATGCGCAGTTCATTTTAAGTACTTGTCTGAAGCTCAGGCCAACATTTGCATGGGGTCACGCTTCATTTAAATGTAGACGCCGGCGCAGAGTTGGGAGCATTTGCTTTGTGAATTCCATGCTTCCCTCTCCGCGCTGCGCCGGCGTAGCGTATATTAGATATGCCACGGCGGCATTAAGATACGCCGATGTATGTGAATCCGGGTCTATGTATTTTTACACAAAAATGTGTATTGTCTCTAAGTAAAAAATGATATGAGTTCACCCCTAAAAAATCATAAGAACCGTATCTGGGCATTGAGCCTGACTGGCCAGGAAGACGGCAAAAAACGGAAAAATTGGGCGTGCAAAATTATTCAGCCCCTTTACTTTCAGTGCAGTAAACTCTCTCCAGAAGTTCAGTGAGGATCTCTGAATGATCCAATGTTGACCTAAATGACTAATGATGATAAATAGAATCCACCTGTGTGTAATCAAGTCTCCGTATAAATGCACCTGCACTGTGATAGTCTCAGAGATCCGTTTAAAGCGCAGAGAGCATCATGAAGAACAAGGAACACACCAGGCAGGTCCGAGATACTGTTGTGGAGAAGTTTAAAGCCGGATTTGGATACAAAAAGATTTCCCAAGCTTTAAACATCCCAAGGAGCACTGTGCAAGCGATAATATTGAAATGTAAGGATTATCAGACCACTGCAAATCTACGAAGACCTGGCCGTCCCTCTAAACTTTCAGCTCATACAAAGAGAAGACCGATCAGAGATTCAGCCAAGAGGCCCATGATCACTCTGCATGAACTGCAGATATCTACAGCTGAGGTGGGAGACTCTGTCCGTAGGACAACAATCAGTCGTATACTGCACAAATCTGGCCTTTATGGAAGTGTGGCAAGAAGAAAGCCATTTCTTAAAGATATCCATAAAAAGTGTTGTTTAAAGTTTGCCACAAGCCACCTGGGAGACACACCAAACATGTGGAAGAAGGTGCTCTGGTCAGATGAAACCAAAATCAAACTTTTTGGCAACAATGCAAAACGTTATGTTTGGCATAATAGCAACACAGCTCATCACCCTGAACACACCATCCCCACTGTGAAACATGGTGGTGGCAGCATCATGGTTTGGGCCTGCTTTTCTTCAGCAGGGACAGGGAAGATGGTTAAAATTGATGGGAAGATGGATGGAGCCAAATACAGGACCATTCTGGAAGAAAACCTGATGTAGTCTGCAAAAGACCTGAGACTGGGACGGAGATTTGTCTTCCAACAAGACAATGATCCACAACATAAAGCAAAATCTACAATGGAATGGTTCACAAATAAACTTATCCAGGTGTTAGAATGGCCAAGTCAAAGTCCAGACCTGAATCCAATCGAGAATCTGTGGAAAGAACTAAAAACTGCTGTTCACAAACACTCTCCATCCAACCTCACTGAGCTCCAGCTGTTTTGCAAGGAGGAATGGGCAAAAATTTCAGTCTCTCGATGTGCAAAACTGATAGAGACACCCCAAGCGACTTACAGCTGTAATCGCAGCAAAAGGTGGCGCTACAAAGTATTAACTCAGGCGGTGTACCCACGACCGAGAAACTCGTCGGGCGAAACACATCTTTTTCCCCGTCGAGTTCCTTGTTCAGCAGTCGAAAAACTCGTCGAGCCAAATTTTCCCATTGCCCATCGAGGAAATAGAGAACATGCTCTCTTTTTGGCTCCACGAGTTCCTCGACGGGTTTCTCTGCGAAAAGTGTACACACGACCGGTTTCCTCGGTAGAATACGTCTCCAATCGAGTTCCTTGCTGAATTCTGCCGAGGAAACCGGTCGTGTGTACGCCGCCTTAAGGGGGCTGAATAATTTTGCACACCCAATTTTTCAGTTTTTTATTTGTTAAAAAAAGTTTGAAATATCCAATACATTTCGTTCCACTTCATGATTGTGTCCCACTTGTTGTTGATTCTTCACAAATAAAATACAGTTTTATATCTTTATGTTTGAAGCCTGAAATGTGGCAAAAGGTCGCAAAGTTCAAGGGGGCCGAATACTTTCGCAAGGCACTGTACTTTATCAGCATGGAAGTTATTTACTACCCCGTTTAGAGGTTGTCAGTCTTTGCCTGAACTCCCCATCCCTCTCACAACACTATCTTACCCGATTCCGGACCTGCCTCTCTCCCCTCGGATATATTGGGTCTTGTACCTATACAGAGAGGAAACTCTTAAAACATTCTCCACTTTATGTTCTTAGTATGCCTTACCCAGGGCCGTTTGAAGGAATTTGGGGGCCCCAAGCAAAATAGACATGGAGGCCCCCAAACCCCAGAAACCCCTATCCAACCCTCCTGCCCCCACGCCCGCACTCAAAGCCTACAGGAACCACAGCATAGGGATACAGTTTAAGTTCACCCATACGTTATATAAATAAAAAAGGTTTATAGTGCAAATACTGTTGTTGCATATAATGTGCATAAAATTTGAACATTTTCAACAATTAAACATTTGCAAAAAACACCACTGTACCATAAATTTTATATACATAAAAGAGTGCACAATAACTAAATCCAACATACTTTTTACTCCCCCCTCCCCCTCCCACCCCAAAGCAGGTGTCCCCATAAGAGCCCACCCCACAGCAGGTATCCCCATCAGAGTCCAACCCACAGCAGGTGTCCCCATCAGAGTCCCCCCCCCACATCAGGTGGTGTCCCCATCAGAGTCCCCCCCACATCAGGTGGTGTCCCCATCAGAGTCCCCCCCACATCAGGTGGTGTCCCCATCAGAGTCCCCCCCACAGCAGGTGGTGTCCCCATCAGATTCCCCCTCACACAGCAGGTGGTGTCCCCATCAGAGCCCCCCCCCCCACAGCAGGTGGTGTCCCCATCAGAGTTCCCCCCGCATCAGGTGGTGTCCCCATCAGAATCCCCCCCACAGCAGGTGGTGTCCCCATCAGAGTCCCCCCACAGCAGGTGGTGTCCCCATCAGAGTCCCCCCCCACAGCAGGTATCCCCATCAGAGTCCAACCCACAGCAGGTGCCCCCATCAGAGTCCCCCCCACATCAGGTGATGTCCCCATCAGAGTCCCCCCCACATCAGGTGGTGTCCCCATCAGAGTCCTCCCCACAGCAGGTGGTGTCCCCATCAGATTCCCCCCCACACAGCAGGTGGTGTCCCCATCAGAGCCCCCCCCCCCACAGCAGGTGTCCCCCATCAGAGTCCCCCTCAACAGCAGGTGTCCCCCATCAGAGTCCCCCCCCCACAGCAGGTGTCCCACAGCAGGTGTCCCCCCCCACAGCAGGTGTCCCCCCCACAGCAGGTGTCCCCCATCAGAGTCCCCCCCACAGCAGGTGTCCCCCATCAGAGTCCCCCCCCCCACAGCAGGTGTCCCCAGTAGCGTTGAGGATGAGTGGCTGTGCTGGTGGGGGATAGAATGCTATGGAACAAGACAATACATGAAAGCCTATGGCACCATTTAGAGAACAGAGAGGGGGGGGAGAGATCACTCACCCAGGCATTCAGGCAGCGACCACAGGCAGGCTCACTAGCTGGCTGGTTTGAAATCTCCCGCCCACACCCTCTTCCCAGGCACAGATTGGCTGCACGAAGGGGTTGTGGGCGGGCACATGGGGAGGAGGTGGTACAGACCTAGAATTCCTCCTCCTGCATACAGAATGTACAGCAGCCGCCGGGCAAAAGAATGATCGTGTGCAGCAGTGTGTTGCTAATATGTTCTCAGTGCCGCGGCTGCGAGCGGGGGGGGGGGGGGGCCGCGGGTGGGAGGTTGAACACTCAGGACTGACAAATCTGCAGCGCCGCAGCCAGAGTGGATAGGCGTGCGAGCTCCTGCCTGGGGGCCCCTGGCCAGCTCGGGGCCCCAGGCAGTTGCTTGTTTTGCCTGTTTGATTCCGAAGGCCCTTACCTCAAATTGAGCATTATACTTATGCGTGTATAGCATCCTTATTGCACAAGATCCCTGATATGAAATGTAAGGTGTCGTTGAAAGTAGCTCAATTTCTCAGACCCAGCTTTAGACCCAAAGAAGGCATTTCTTTATTTTATGTAACCATTAAAGACAGGCCTCCACAAAATCTGGGCGCAATTGCGACAAGAAATTGGGACCTGGAGCCTGAGGAAGCTTAAGCCTGCAGAAGGCCGCAAAGCCGTAGCCTCACTTACCGGCCGGCGTGGGGCGCGATCGCGGCGGGTCCGCCAGTAATTGAAGCCGCCGGCTTTGCGGCCTTCTGCAGGCCTTAGCTTCCTTCTGTGATCTGGCGCCATCTTGTGGTGACTGTTGGCATTACACGTTACATTACATTACAAGTAGCAAAACAGCAGTTCTAATGTGTTTTTCACTGTTTTCATGCAGCGGTCTTACAAGCGCACTTTTTTGAGGAAAAAATACACCTTTTTTTAATTAAAAAATAAGACAACAGTAAAGTTAGCCCAATTTTTTTCTTTACATTGTGAAAGACAATGTTACGCTGAGTAAATTGATACCCAACATGTCATGCTTAAAAATATCGTCTGCTCGTGGAGTGACGACAAACTTTTACCCTTTAAAATCTCCATAGGTGACATTTAAAAAATTCTACAGGTTGCATGTTTTGAGTTACAGAGGAGTTCTAGAGCTAGAATTATTGCTCTTGCTCTACCAATCGCGGCAATACTTCTCATGTGTGGTTTGAATACCATTTACATATGCGGGCGCTACTCAAGTATTCGTTCGCTTCTGTGTGCGAGCTTGGCGGGACGGGTGCGTTTTTTTAGCTCCTACTTTTTTTAGCTCCTAGATTCCAAGCAAAGTTGGCAAACCCTGATTAAAGATAAAGCAGATTTTTTTTAAACCCCCTGAATTTTGGTGTGGGAGAGAGATCTTGAGTTATCTTTTACGATGGACCAATAGACAAAAAAAATTGAGGGCAGGGATTGGGACTTTAAGTGAAGCATACAGCTGAAGATCAAAAAGAATTGTAAAAATCTCATTTATTCCATTCCATGAATGTGACATACATTAAAATACATAACTTGGCACAGTAATTCATTGTAACCTACAACCCATCTTTTCTTAACCACTTGCTTACTGGGCACATACACCCCCCTCCTGCCCAGACGAAATTTTAGCTTTTTTTACTAGGAATGGCAGCAATCTGCGTTTTTTTTCGGAACTGCGACATTATAGCGGACACATTAGACACTTTTGACACATTTTTGGGACAATTCACATTTATACAGTGAACAGTGCTATAAATAAGCATTGATTACTGTATAAATGTGACTGGCAGGGACGGGGTTAACCACTAGGGGACGAGGAAGGGGTTAAATGTGTAGCCTAGGCAGTGTTCTAACTGTAGGGGGAGGGGGGTGACTGGGGGAGGTGATCGATCTGTGTCCCTATGTACAAGGGACACAGCATCGGTCTCCTCTCCCTGACACGACGTGGAGCTCTGTGTTTACACACAGAGCTCCACGTCCCTGCTCAGTTACTGGGCAATCGCGGGTGCCTGGCGGCCGACGGGCACGTGCATTGTGTTCCTAGTAACGTGACGGGTGCACGCACCCCCTAGCGGCTTTAAATGACAAGACGTCATATGACGTCCTGTCAGAAAAACCAAGCTACTTTGCCACTGTCATTTGATGGCGGCTGGTAGCAGACCGGTTAAAATGCGTATAATAGTAGTATAATGAAGTAAGTAGTAGTAGTACAATGAATGTAAACACATGTTAGTAGACATTGTTGCTCAAACAACTGAATGTAAACTCATGATTGTAGCATCTAAAACTCGACGCGTTTCGTGGCTCACTGTTACTCATCAGGAGAAGACGCAGAGGGGATGTAGGCTGGCAGTGAAATATGGAGTGTGGCGGTGAGTACTGTGCATAATCATCTCACACGGGAACTGAGGCGGCAAAACCCATGGCACAACAATGGAAAATCCTGGGGGGGGGGGGGCTGAGGTGTGACTGGGAAGGTGGACCCCACCGATAAATCATGAAAAAGCATGGTTTATAGCCAAAGTCATCTTGTGTGTTAGTATAGGAGCATATGTGCTGGCCGTGCACTCTATCCCAGGAACACTGACCCAAAACAGAGAGTAATAGACCAATGGAAGAAAGCACTGTCCACCACTTATACAGCCACCAAATGTGTTTCGTTGGTATCTGGCACCCTATCGCATCTCCAAATTCGACGACTGCACTCCACGTCATTGCTGGAAGCAATGCGGACAAATTGGTAACCTATATCACATTTTTTTGGGCCTGTAGTAAACGTTCTATGCTTTAGCCAGCAGTTTTTAATATGATATCGCAAATTATAGGTCTTAATATACCCCTCTTGCTGAGTCTGGCGATTTTAACCACTTCCATACCGGGCCTATTCTGGCACTTCTCGTTATTGGGGTTCGTTTGCCTGACTGTGGAGTGTCGATAGCTGTCTTGGGTTCGGGAATGGAATATCTTAAACCGCGTAAATCCCTGTCTCATTTGGGGTTCCGTTACAATGTTTGTGATCGATCCAGAAAGCAGGAAGCAGCCGATCACAGCTGTGACCGGCATGTAAACCGCAAGATGGCGCCCAGTCGGACGTGACGTCACAGGAGCGAGATGATTGGTGTTCAGACATAAAGGGGGTGGTAATGCATTTCAAAGCTACTGCTTCTCCTTCAGACCATCTGACCATCTCAGAGGCTGAGCCAGGTGCAGGTCCAGGCATGTGGGCGAATCTCGACTTAATTGTCACAATCTTGCCCAAGACCGGACCGGCTCAGTGATATCAGCCAACAGGGCTTCTGCCCTCTGTCAGCTGAAAATAGGTCAGGGGAGGGAGTTTAAGAAGATTGACAACCTCATCTCTGTTCCTTTGAGTCCTCCAATCAGCTCTCAGAGCTTTCCTTACTGATCTTGGCAGGGTATTATTTCAGCTCTCTGCACCCTTTTTTCTGACTGCTCAGACAAGCTTTATAAATTCAGCACTTTGAATGGCTGTAGAGAAGAGACAATTGCAGATAAATGTAGTTATGTAGGAGGATTTGTTTAACTTCTGTGTATTACCTGAGGCCAGTCACTTCACTATACATGAGTGTTTACAATGTCTTTAAGTACGTTTTCACACATTTAGGCACATCAAGGGTGGGGGAGGGGACTGCTCCTCAAGCATTTCACATCACATGCCTTTAGCAAGAGAGGGGGGCAAACCATTCCCCTCCTTTCAAGGCAACTTGTCATCAATGTTGAAGGGAGACTTATTGGAATCTTCTTTAGACGAAGGTGGCTCCCAATTTTCTACCCCCCTCGTTAAATGAGCATAGTGTACATGGTATACATTGGTGCTCATTCACAAATAAAATGTAAAAAAGAAATAACACCCACACCATTTAAAAGTGCTTTATAAAAAAAAAAAAAATTTCCCTGATCTAAAGCCAATATCAATCACTTTATCCAGTGATGTAGATCTGGGGGGCGTGGTCTGGACATTGACGATTAGAGACGTGTGCTTTGTGAGCTCCTGGCTGTCTCCTGCCTATCCTGGCCTATTTTACTCTATTCCCAGTGGCATGCTCTCAGCAAAAGAGAAGGAAGGTAAAGACTAAACCCAAGACTCCCGAGTGACTGCCTCCAACTCCCAGGTCACCAAGATGGCGGACCACACCCTCAGTAAAAGTTCCCGACCCACCGCTGCTTCACCTTCCACATTCGCAGCTTCAGATGCCTTTTTTGGAGACTCAAGCAGCAGGACAAATGCACATAGCTCTTCTCGCTTCTTCAAGCTCTCCCTACAAAGGCGGACATTGAGGCTCTTATAACCAGGCTGGAAGATACACACCGGCAGGTGGTATTAAAATCAGACATGCACTCCCTTTTGGACGCCTAATGTCTGGGGAAACATAGCTTACAGCATTAGAGCAGCGGGTGGTTGCTTTGGAGGCCTTGCAGGTCTTGCATGTGGATGCCACGGTAGCCCTACAGTTACACCTGAAAGACTTAGAGGACCAAAGCCGCCGTAACAACCTGCAGCTCCGGGGGCCTCCCAGAGGTCACAGGCACGGAGCATCTGTCCAATACCACTGTTGCCATCTTCCACAAACTGCTGGGTGACTCGCCCCCTGTGGGTCTGGAATTCTATAGGAAACATAGAACCCTGGGCCCCAGATCCACAGGCCCAAACAGGCTGTGAGATGTGATCTTCTGACTGCATCGCTACAGACACAAAGCGCCCATCCTCCGCAAAACCTGGGAGTATGGCTCGGTGGATTTTGATGGTGTGGATGTCAAGATCCTTCCAGATGGGCACTGATAAGCGGCACTGATGGTGGACACTAATGGGCAACACTAATAAGCAGGCACTGATTAGCACTGTTTGGTGTCACGGTTGGGCACAGACTGGCGTCATGGATGGGCACAGACTGGCATCACGAAATGGCACAGACTGGCATCACAGACGGGCACAGACGGGTGTCACAGACGGGCACAGACTAGTGTCACAGATGGGCACAGACTGGCAACACGGACAGGCACAGACTGGCGTTGCACTAATGATCAATGCCCTGATTACCTGTACAGGTCTCCCCTGCGAGGAGATGCCCCTGATCGGCTCGCCCCACCTCACACTCTGTCAGTGTGAGGTGAGGAGAGCCAATAAACGGCACTTCCGCATCTACATGTGATTGGCTGTCATTGGATTGAGCCGATCACATGCGTAAAGACCCGCATCATCCGTAGGACACAAGAGGAGGTTAACCAAAACAGAAAGTGAAGATTAAAAGAGGGTGTGGGCGGGGCTTTAATTCACATGCCCCAGCCTTCATATTTTACCTTAGAGAAACAACTCTAAATACTCTGTGATATCACCACCACCAGCTCAGTCTATATTGATATAGATATGTCCCCAGAACTATACACAGTGTTTGGACTGACTTATGGGAGTCGCAGCAACAGCATTGTTTTGCTGGGAAATAAATCAATGTATAGATCTGGGCAGGGTGGAGAGGGTTGGGGGGATAAGCAGAACACCTCAGGATTTGTTTTTGTATACCTGCAACATTTTTAATTGGATAAAATGTGGGGCGATGTGCATGTAATGCATACATTTTGTTTTTCAGACATGAATTTCAACATAACTGGAAAATAAAGATAACCATTCTTACCGGGTATACAACTTCTCATAACTACTGCAAAAACATAACAGAAAAAAAGCTAAAATTAGTATTCTATTTTATCTTTTTACCTTCAATCTCTGACTGCGTGCCTGCAAAAGAACATATTGTGATTTTTTAGGTGTATCATTACTGTTTCCCCTCATGTTTTATTTGTATTTGTTGCTTTGCTTAAAGCGGTAGCAAACCCGCTGTCATTTTTTTTTTTAAACCTGAAAAGCAAAAGCCATTATGAAATACTTACCTTGGAACGAGGTGAGAGGAACTTACCTGGTCCACGCCGAGGGAGGGGGACATCTTTCCTCGCCGTGTCTTCCTGGTATCGCCGCTCTAGTGCTGTGATTGGCTGGAGCGGCGATGTCATCACTGGAGCGCCGATGTCATCCATCGGCTGCCGGGCCTTTAGCCGAGGAACTCCGCTGCGCATGCGGCGCTGCCAATGTGGCGCTGCAGTGAGCGGCGCATTGCGGGGGGAATATCTCCTAAACCTTACAGGTTTAGGAGATATTCTTTATACCTACAGGTAAGGCTGATTATAGGCTTACCTGTAGGTTAAAGTGGCATTACAGAGTATACTACCACTTTAACCCCTTCCATACAGGGCATTTTCACCCCCTTCCTGCCCAGACCAATTTTTAGTTTTCAGCGCTGTTGCACTTTGAATGACAATTGCGCGGTCAGGCAATACTGTACCCAAATTAAATCATTATGTTTTTTTCCCCACACAAATAGAGCTTTCGTTTGGTGGTATTTGATCATCTCTGCGGTTTTTATTTTTTGCGCTATAAACAAAAGAAGAGCGACAATTTAAAAAAAAACACAATATTTTTTCCTTTTTATTTAATACATCTCACAATATTTTTTTAAAAAAAAACTTTTTTTCCCCTCAGTTTAGACCGATACGTATTTTACGTATTTTTGGTAAAAAAAAAACGCAATAATCGTATATTGATTGGTTTGCGCAAAAGTTATAGCGTCTACAAAATAGGTGATAGATTTATGGCATTTTTATTTAATTTTTTTTACTAGTAATGGCGGGGATCTGCGTTTTTTTTGTGACCGTGACGTTGCGGCGGACATATCGGACACTTTTGACACGTTTTTGGGACCGTTCACATTTACACAGCGATTATTGCTATAAAACTGCACTAATTACTGTGTAAATGTGACTGGCAGGGAAGGGGTTAACACTAGGGGGCGCTGAAGGGGTTAAAATGTGTCCTAAAGTATGTTCTAACTGTAGGGGGAGGGGGACTCACAGGGGGAGGAGATCGATGTGTGTTCCTCTGTACTGGGAACACACATCAGTCTCCTCACCGCTGACAGGAGGTGGATCTGTGTGTTTACACACACAGATCCACACTCCTGCCGTGATTTCCGGAAATCGCGGGTGCCCGGCGGCAATCACGGCCGTCGGGCCCGCGCGCGGGATCGCGGGTGGTGCCGCGGGCGCGCGCGCGCCCTAGAACGCCGTGAAGACAGGACGTTGTGCAACGTCCTGTCTCATCGGCAAGGGGATCACCATGACGTGATTCCCCTATAGGCCGGTATGGAAGTGGTTAAAGAGAATAAGGGTGTATTACCTAAGTAAAAAATAAAAAAAAAAGCATGTGGTCCCCCTAAAATGTTTAACAACTTCCAGCCCAAGCCAATTCTGGCACTCCTCTCCTACATGTAAGAATCATATATATTTTTTTTTTGCTAGAAAATGACTCAGAACCCCCAAACATTGGATATATTGTTTTAGCAGAGACCCTAGGGCAGGGGTCAGCAACCCTTTTCACTTAAGGGCCGGATTCACCTTTCAACCTCTTAAGGACCGCCTACTGTACATTTACGTCAGCAGAATGGCACGGCTGGGCACATCAACGTATATATACGTTGGTTCTAGTACCCAGCCGTGCGGTGATCGGTCCCCGGAGCTGAAGAACGGGGAGAGCCGTGTGTAAACACGGCTTCCCCGTGCTTCTCTGTGGCCGCAGCATCGATCGCGTCATCCCTGTTATAGGGGGACGCGATCGATGACGTCACACCTACAGCCACACCCCTTTACAGTTGTAAACACACACACAGTGAACACTAAATGTCACAGCGCCCCCTGTGGTTAACTCCCAAACTGCAACTGTCATTTCCACAATAAACAATGCAATTTAAATGCATTTTTTGCTGTGAAAATGACAATTGTCCCAAAAATGTGTCAAAATTGTCGGAAGTGTCTGCCATAATGTCGCAGTAACGAAAAATATCGCTGATCGCCGCTATTAGTAGTAAAAAATATTTTTTTTATAAAAATGCAATAAAACTATCCCTTATTTTGTAAACGCTATAAATGTTGCGAAAACCAACCGATAAACGCTTATTGCGATTTTTTTTTTTTACCAAACATATGTAGAAGAATACGTATCGGCCTAAACTGAGAAAAAAAAAAAAATTATATCTTTTTGGGGGATATTTATTATAGCAAAAAGTAAAAAATATTGAATTTTTTTTTTAATTGTCGCTCTATTTTTGTTTATAGCGCAAAAAATAAAAACCGCAGAGGTGATCAAATACCACCAAAAGAAAGCTCTATTTGTGGGAAAAAAAAGGACGCCAATTTTGTTTGGGAGCCACGTCGCACAACCGCGCAATTGTCAGTTAAAACGACGCAGTCTAGAATCGCAAAAAGGGGCAAGGTCCTTTACCTGCATTTTGGTCCGGATCTTAACCGGTTAAAAGAGTGTGTGGGCGGGGCTTATGGTGTCCTAGTGGGGACACTGTGGAACTGCATTCGCTAATACGTAAACATTAGGCGGGAGTTTGCGGACATATGAAATCAACATTAAGGTGTAACTCCAGACAGAAGCGAGCCGCAAATTAAACGGTTAACTCTTTTGTCACCGGTGACCAAATTCCTTGCACTGTTAGCACTGAGCACTCTGGACACAGCTACTGTTACCGACATACACTTCTATGTGACATTGTAACTGGAAAATAAAGGGGATCGTTCTTACCATAACAATCTTCATCTGATGAGGAATCAGGAACAGGTGGTGATAAAACATATCAGAAAGAAAAGCAAAAATTAGTATTTGTATTTGTCTTTTTATCTCAGCATCATTAATAAATTGGGGTCTTTTAGGAAACTTTAGAAAGATCCCACACTTCTTTTTATTTTTTTTGCCTAAAACATTATCACCCGGATTCACAAAGCACTTACGCCGATGTATCTCGAGATGCGCCATGTAAGTGTAAATATGCGCCATTGTATCAATGCGCCGTGCCCACAGAACTAAGATACACCTAAAAACTGACTTCATCCGACCGACGTAACTTGCCTACGCCGGCGTATAGTGGGCGCATATTTACGCTGGACGCATTTGGTACTCCCATTGATTTACAATGCAAATATGCAAATGAGGGAGACATGCCGATTCACGAATGTACTTGCACCCAGCACATGTTTTAAGCGATTGTGCGTAAGGGTTACGTCCGGCGTAAAGTTATTCCCCATATAGGAGGCGCAACTCATGCAAAGGTATGGACCAGGGAACGAACGCCGTCGTATTTTACGTAGTACGTGAATAGGGCTGTGCGTAGGTTACGTTCACGTCGTAGGCAGTGATTCGACGGATCTTAGGCAGTTGTTTCAACGTGATTCTGAGCATGCGCACTGGGATGCGTCCAAGGTACGACGCATGCGCAGTTCATTTTAAGTACTTGTCTGAAGCTCAGGCCAACATTTGCATGGGGTCACGCTTCATTTAAATGTAGACGCCGGCGCAGAGTTGGGAGCATTTGCTTTGTGAATTCCATGCTTCCCTCTCCGCGCTGCGCCGGCGTAGCGTATATTAGATATGCCACAGCGGCATTAAGATACGCCGATGTATGTGAATCCGGGTCTATGTATTTTTACACAAAAATGTGTATTGTCTCTAAGTAAAAAATGATATGAGTTCACCCCTAAAAAATCATAAGAACCGTATCTGGGCATTGAGCCTGACTGGCCAGGAAGATGGCAAAAAACGGAAAAATTGGGCGTGCAAAATTATTCAGCCCCTTTACTTTCAGTGCAGCAAACTCTCTCCAGAAGTTCAGTGAGGATCTCTGAATGATCCAATGTTGACCTAAATGACTAATGATGATAAATAGAATCCACCTGTGTGTAATCAAGTCTCTGTATAAATGCACCTGCACTGTGATAGTCTCAGAGGTCCGTTTAAAGCGCAAAGAGCATCATGAAGAACAAGGAACACACCAGGCAGGTCCGAGATACTGTTGTGGAGAAGTTTAAAGCTGGATTTGGATACAAAAAGATTTCCCAAGCTTTAAACATCCCAAGGAGCACTGTGCAAGCGATAATATTGAAATGGAAGGAGTATCAGACCACTGCAAATCTACGAAGACCTGGCCGTCCCTCTAAACTTTCAGCTCATACAAAAAGAAGACCGATCAGAGATTCAGCCAAGAGGCCCATGATCACTCTGCATGAACTGCAGAGATCTACAGCTGAGGTGGGAGACTCTGTCCATAGGACAACAATCAGCCCCTGTATACTGCACAAATCTGGCCTTTATGGAAGAGTGGCAAGAAGAAAGCCATTTCTTAAAGATATCCATAAAAAGTGTTGTTTAAAGTTTGCCACAAGCCACCTGGGAGACACACCAAACATGTGGAAGAAGGTGCTCTGGTCAGATGAAACCAAAATCCAACTTTTTGGCAACAATGCAAAACGTTATGTTTGGCGTAAAAGCAACACAGCTCATCACCCTGAACATACCATCCCCACTGTGAAACATGGTGGTGGCAGCATCATGGTTTGGGCTTACCTTTCTTCAGCAGGGACAGGGAAGATGGTTAAAATTGATGGGAAGATGGATGGAGCTAAATACAGGACCATTCTGGAAGAAAACCTGATGGAGTCTGCAAAAGACCTGAGACTGGGACGGAGATTTGTCTTCCAACAAGACAATGATCCACAACATAAAGCAAAATCTACAATAGAATGGTTCACAAATAAACGTATCCAGGTGTTAGAATGGCCAAGTCAAAGTCCAGACCTGAATCCAATCGAGAATCTGTGGAAAGAACTAAAAAATGCTGTTCACAAACACTCTCCATCCAACCTCACTGAGCTCCAGCTGTTTTGCAAGGAGGAATGGGCAAAAATTTCAGTCTCTCGATGTGCAAAACTGATAGAGACACCCCAAGCGACTTACAGCTGTAATCGCAGCAAAAGGTGGCGCTACAAAGTATTAACTCAGGCGGTGTACCCACGACCGAGAAACTCGTCGGGCGAAACACATCTTTTTCCCCCGTCGAGTTCCTTGTTCAGCAGTCGAAAAACTTGTCGAGCCAAATTTTCCCATTGCCCATCGAGGAAATAGAGAACATGCTCTCTTTTTGGCTCCACGAGTTCCTCGACGGGTTTCTCTGCGAAAAGTGTACACACGACCGGTTTCCTCGGCAGAATACGTCTCCAATCGAGTTCCTTGCTGAATTCTGCCGAGGAAACCGGTCGTGTGTACGCCGCCTTAAGGGGGCTGAATAATTTTGCACACACATTTTTTCAGTTTTTTATTTGTTAAAAAAAGTTTGAAATATCCAATACATTTCGTTCCACTTCATGATTGTGTCCCACTTGTTGTTGATTCTTCACAAAAAAAATACAGTTTTATATCTTTATGTTTGAAGCCTGAAATGTGGCAAAAGGTCGCAAAGTTCAAGGGGGCCGAATACTTTCGCAAGGCACTGTACTTTATCAGCATGGAAGTTATTTACTACCCCGTTTAGAGGTTGTCAGTCTTTGCCTGAACTCCCCATCCCTCTCACAACACTATCTTACCCGATTCCGGACCTGCCTCTCTCCCCTCGGATATATTGGGTCTTGTACCTATACAGAGAGGAAACTCTTAAAACATTCTTCACTTTATGTTCTTAGTATGCCTTACCCAGGGCCGTTTGAAGGAATTTGGGGGCCCCAAGCAAAATAGACATGGAGGCCCCCAAACCCCAGAAACCCCTATCCAACCCTCCTGCCCCCACGCCCGCACTCAAAGCCTACAGGAACCACAGCATAGGGATACAGTTTAAGTTCACCCATACGTTATATAAATAAAAAAGGTTTATAGTGCAAATACTGCTGTTGCATATAATGTGCATAAAATTTGAACATTTTCAACAATTAAACATTCGCAAAAAACACCACTGTACCATAAATTTTATATACATAAAAGAGTGCACAATAACTAAATCCAACATTCTTTTTACTCCCCCCTCCCCCTCCCACCCCAAAGCAGGTGTCCCTATAAGAGCCCACCCCACAGCAGGTATCCCCATCAGAGTCCAAACCACAGCAGGTGTCCCCATCTGAGTCCCCCCCCCACATCAGGTGGTGTCCCCATCAGAGTCCCCCCCACATCAGGTGGTGTCCCCATCAGAGTCCCCCCCACATCAGGTGGTGTCCCCATCAGAGTCCCCCCCACAGCAGGTGGTGTCCCCATCAGATTCCCCCTCACACAGCAGGTGGTGTCCCCATCAGAGGCCCCCCCCCCCACAGCAGGTGGTGTCCCCATCAGAGTTCCCCCCCTCATCAGGTGGTGTCCCCATCAGAATCCCCCCCACAGCAGGTGGTGTCCCCATCAGAGTCCCCCCACAGCAGGTGGTGTCCCCATCAGATTCCCCCCCACAGCAGGTATCCCCATCAGAGTCCAACCCACAGCAGGTGTCCCCATCAGAGTCCCCCCCACATCAGGTGGTGTCCCCATCAGAGTCCTCCCCACAGCAGGTGGTGTCCCCATCAGATTCCCGCCCACACAGCAGGTGGTGTCCCCATCAGAGCCCCCCCCCACAGCAGGTGTCCCCCATCAGAGTCCCCCCCAACAGCAGGTGTCCCCCATCAGAGTCCCCCCCCACAGCAGGTGTCCCACAGCAGGTGTCCCCCCCACAGCAGGTGTCCCCCATCAGAGTCCCCCCCCCCCACAGCAGGTGTCCCCAGTAGCGTTGAGGATGAGTGGCTGTGCTGGTGGGGGATGGAATGCTATGGAACAAGACAATACATGAAAGCCTATGGCACCATTTAGAGAACAGAGAGGGGGGGGAGAGATCACTCACCCAGGCATTCAGGCAGCGACCACAGGCAGGCTCACTAGCTGGCTGGTTTGAAATCTCCCGCCCACACCCCCTTCCCAGGCACAGATTGGCTGCACGAAGGGGTTGTGGGCGGGCACATGGGGAGGAGGTGGGGCAGACCTAGAATTCCTCCTCCTGCATACAGAATGTACAGCAGCCGCCGGGCAAAAGAATGATCGTGTGCAGCAGTGTGTTGCTAATATGTTCTCAGTGCCGCAGCTGCGAGCGGGGGGGGGGGGGGCGCGGGTGGGAGGTTGAACACTCAGGACTGACAAATCTGCAGCGCCGCAGCCAGAGTGGATAGGCGTGCGAGCTCCTGCCTGGGGGCCCCTGGCCAGCTCGGGGCCCCAGGCAGTTGCTTGTTTTGCCTGTTTGATTCTGAAGGCCCTTACCTCAAATTGAGCATTATACTTATGCGTGTATAGCATCCTTATTGCACAAGATCCCTGATATGAAATGTAAGGTGTCGTTGAAAGTAGCTCAATTTCTCCGACCCAGCTTTAGACCCAAAGAAGGCATTTCTTTATTTTATGTAACCATTAAAGACAGGCCTCCACAAAATCTGGGCGCAATTGCGACAAGAAATTGGGACCTGGAGCCTGAGGAAGCTTAAGCCTGCAGAAGGCCGCAAAGCCGTAGCCTCACTTACCGGCCGGCGTGGGGCGTGATCGCGGCGGGTCCGCCAGTAATTGAAGCCGCCGGCTTTGCGGCCTTCTGCAGGCCTTAGCTTCCTTCTGTGATCTGGCGCCATCTTGTGGTGACCGTTGGCATTACACTTTTGATGGTACTGGACTGAATCTGAGGGTTAATTTTTTCTCCCCCCCTTAACCACTTGGCGAATCAGTAGTTTGGAACCTTGTTTATCATTTTTCCTTTATTTTGATTTCAATTACAATTGGTTGCTATATGCCTGGATTTGAGCTGAGCTCCGAGGGTGAGTGGTGTTTGTTCCTGGTTTATTGCTATTATGCAAATTCTATGCATGCTACATTGTTGTTAACATGTATTTTCCCTATATTTATCGTTTTTTTGTTAAAACGTTTATTGTCTAATGTATTTTTTCTTTGATATACAACCAAATATTTGGATTGGACTATCCAATCTATTTCTTCTCAATGAGCAATTGGTCTTATTGTTTAATTAATGTGTGTTTATTTATCTATTTTTGTAGTTTTTCCCTGTACTAAGCCCCTGATGAAGCCCGGCCCTGGGCGAAACATGTTGGGCAACTGTCGGGTATAGGGACTCCAGTGGCCTTCATTGTGAGCCACACCGGTTCGTCACGGACCATCAACTGATTATGTTATCCTAATCATTTTTTTCAAATTTCTGTATGTTTAAATTAAATAAATGTTGTATATATTTTCCTAATCCTAGTTTATTGTTTTATCTGGACACCGTTTAAAAGTCCCGGGGCTTGTTGCCCCATCTTCCCTTATTTCCTCATTTGTTGCACTCTATGGGATGTGGTGTCCTGATTGATGTCTTCCTCCCTACATTCTACTTTGTAATTACACGTTACATTACATTACATTACAAGTAGCAAAACAGCAGTTCTAATGTGTTTTTCACTGTTTTCATGCAGCGGTCTTACAAGCGCACTTTTTTGAGGAAAAAATACACCTTTTTTTAAATTAAAAAATAAGACAACAGTAAAGTTAGCCTAATTTTTGTTCTTTACATTGTGAAAGACAATGTTACGCTGAGTAAATTGATACCCAACATGTCACGCTTAAAAATATCGTCTGCTCGTGGAGTGACGACAAACTTTTACCCTTTAAAATCTCCATAGGTGACATTTAAAAAATTCTACAGGTTGCATGTTTTGAGTTACAGAGGAGTTCTAGAGCTAGAATTTTTGCTCTTGCTCTACCAATCGCGGCGATACTTCACATGTGTGGTTTGAATACAGTTTACATATGCGGGCGCTACTCAAGTATTCGTTCGCTTCTGTGTGCGAGCTTGGCGGGACGGGTGTGTTTTTTAGCTCCTACTTTTTTTAGCTCCTAGATTCCAAGCAAAGTTGGCAAACCCTGATTAAAGATAAAGCAGATTTTTTTTAAACCCCTTGAATTTTGGTGTGGGAGAGAGATCTTGAGTTATCTTTTACG
The DNA here is from genome assembly GCA_029574335.1 of Rana kukunoris. Taxonomy (NCBI): domain Eukaryota; kingdom Metazoa; phylum Chordata; class Amphibia; order Anura; family Ranidae; genus Rana; species Rana kukunoris. Next base: position 726,135,116 of record CM056049.1, on the reverse strand, counting down.
ATGGACCAATAGACAAAAAAAATTGAGGGCGGGGATTGGGACTTTAAGTGAAGCATACAGCTGAAGATCAAAAAGAATTGTAAAAATGTCATTTATTCCATTCCATGAATGTGACATACATTAAAATACATAAATTGGCACAGTAATTCATTGTAACCTGCAACCCATCTTTTCTTAACCACTTGCTTACTGTGCACATACACCCCCCTCCTGCCCAGACGAAATTTTAGCTTCCGGCACTGCGTCGCTTTAACTGACAATTGCGCGGTCGTGCGACGTGGCTCCCAAACACGTCCTTTTTTTCTCACAAATAGAGCTTTCTTTTGGGGGTATTTGATCGCCTGCGCGGTTTTTATTTTTTGGGCTTTAAACAAAAAAAGAGCGTACATTTTGAAAAAAAATATAATATTTTTTACTTTTTGCTATGATAAATATCCCATTAAAAAAAAAACTCAGTTTAGGCTGATACGAATTCTTCTACATATTTTTAGTAAAAAAAAAAAAAAAATCGCAACAACCGTTCCGTATAGTGACTAGTTTGCGCAAAAGTTATATTGCCTACAAAAATAGGGGACATAATTATAAATAATTTTTTCCTAGGAATGGCAGAGATCTGCGGTTTTTTTTCGGAACTGCGACATTATAGCGGACACATCAGACACTTTTGACACATTTTTGGGACAATTCACATTTATACAGTGAACAGTGCTATAAATAAGCATGTGACTGGCAGGGACGGGGTTAACCAATAGGGGACGAGGAAGGGGTTAAATGTGTAGCCTAGGCAGAGTTCTAACTGTAGGGGGAGGGGGGGTGACTGGGGGAGATGATCGATCTGTGTCCCTATGTACAAGGGACACAGCATCGGTCTCCTCTCTCCCTGACAGGACGTGGAGCTCTGTGTTTACACACAGAGCTCCACGTCCCTGCTCAGTTACTGGGCAATCGCGGGTGCCTGGCGGCCGACGGGCACGTGCATTGTGTTCCTAGTAACGTGACGGGTGCACGCACCCCCTAGCGGCTTTAAGTGACAAGACGTCATATGACGTCCTGTCAGAATAACCAAGCTACTTTGCCACTGTCATTTGATGGCGGCTGGTAGCAGACCGGTTAAAATGCGTATAATAGTAGTATAATGAAGTAAGTAGTAGTAGTACAATGAATGTAAACACATGTTAGTAGACATTGTTGCTCAAACAACTGAATGTAAACTCATGATTGTAGCGTTTAAAACTCGACGCGTTTCGTGCCTCACTGTTACTCATCAGGAGAAGACGCAGAGGGGATGTAGGCTGGCAGTGAAATATGGAGTGTGGCGGTGAGTACTGTGCATAATCATCTCACACGGGAACTGAGGCGGCAAAACCCATGGCACAACAATGGGTAATCCTGGGGGGGGGGGGGGGGGCTGAGGTGTGACTGGGAAGGTGGACCCCACCGATAAATCATGAAAAAGCATGGTTTATAGCCAAAGTCATCTTGTGTGTTAGTATAGGAGCATATGTGCTGGCCGTGCACTCTATCCCAGGAACACTGACCCAAAACAGAGAGTAATAGACCAATGGAAGAAAGCACTGTCCACCACTTATACAGCCACCAAATGTGTTTCGTTGGTATCTGGCACCCTATCGCATCTCCAAATTCGACGACTGCACTCCACGTCATTGCTGGAAGCAATGCGGACAAATTGGTAACCTATATCACATTTTTTTGGGCCTGTAGTAAACGTTCTATGCTTTAGCCAGCAGTTTTTAATATGATATCGCAAATTATAGGTCTTAATATACCCCTCTTGCCGAGTCTGGCGATTTTAACCACTTCCATACCGGGCCTATTCTGGCACTTCTCGTTATTGGGGTTCGTTTGCCTGACTGTGGAGTGTCGATAGCTGTCTTGGGTTCGGGAATGGAATATCTTAAACCGCGTAAATCCCTGTCTCATTTGGGGTTCCGTTACAATGTTTGTGATCGATCCAGAAAGCAGGAAGCAGCCGATCACAGCTGTGACCGGCATGTAAACCGCAAGATGGCGCCCAGTCGGACGTGACGTCACAGGAGCGAGATGATTGGTGTTCAGACATGAAGGGGGTGGTAATGCATTTCAAAGCTACTGCTTCTCCTTCAGACCATCTGACCATCTCAGAGGCTGAGCCAGGTGCAGGTCCAGGCATGTGGGCGAATCTCGACTTAATTGTCACGATCTTGCCCAAGACCGGACCGGCTCAGTGATATCAGCCAACAGGGCTTCTGCCCTCTGTCAGCTATAAATAGGTCAGGGGAGGGAGTTTAAGCAGATTGACAACCTCATCTCTGTTCCTTTGAGCCCTCCAATCAGCTCTCAGAGCTTTCCTTACTGATCTTGGCAGGGTATTATTTCAGCTCTCTGCACCCTTTTTTCTGACTGCTCAGACAAGCTTTATAAATTCAGCACTTTGAATGGCTGTAGAGAAGAGAGAATTGCAGATAAATGTAGTTATGTAGGAGGATTTGTTTAACATCTGTGTATTACCTGAGGCCAGTCACTTCACTATATATGAGTGTTTACAATGTCTTTAAGTACGTTTTCACACGTTTAGGCACATCAAGGTTGGGGGAGGGGACTGCTCCTCAATATTCCACATCACATGCCTTTAGCAAGAGAGGAGGGCAAACCATTCCCCTCCTTTCAAAGCAACTTGTCATCAATGTTGAAGGGAGACTTATTGGAATCTTCTTTAGACGAAGGTGGCTCCCAATTTTCTACCCCCCCCTCGTTAAATGAGCATAGTGTACATGGTATACATTGGTGCTCATTCACAAATAAAATGTAAAAAAGAAATAACACCCACACCATTTAAAAGTGCTTTATAAAAAAAATAAACAATGTCCCTGATCTAAAGCCAATATCAATCACTTTATCCAGTGATGTAGATCTGGGGGGCGTGGTCTGGACATTGCTGATTAGAGACGTGTGCTTTGTGAGCTCCTGGCTGTCTCCAGCCTATCCTGGCCTATTCTACTCAATTCCCAGTGGCATGCTCTCAGCAAATAAGAAGGAAGTTAAAGACAAAACCCAAGACTCCCGAATGACTGTCCCCAAATCCCAGGTCACCAAGATGGCCACACCCTCAGTAAAAGTTCCCGACCCGCCGCGGCTTCACCTTCTACATTCGCAGCTTCAGATGCCTTTTTTGGAGACTCAAGAAGCAGGACAAATGCACATAGCTCTTCTCGCTTCTTCAAGCTCTCCCTACAAAGATGGACATTGAGGCCCTTATAACCAGGCTGGAAGATACACACCGGCAGGAATTACAAGTGTTAAAATCAGACATGCACTCCCTTTTGGACGCCTAATGTCTGGGGAAACATAGCTTACAGCATTAGAACAGTGGGTGGTTGCTTTGGAGGCCTTGCAGGTCTTGCATGTGGATGCCACGGTAGCCCTACAGTTACACCTGAAAGACTTAGAGGACCAAAGCCGCCGTAACAACCTGCAGCTCCGGGGGCCTCCCAGAGGCCACAGGCACGGAGCATCTGTCCAATACCACTGTTGCCATCTTCCACAAACTGCTGGGTGACTCGCCCCCTGTGGGTCTGGAATTCTATAGGAAACATAGAACCCTGGGCCCCAGATCCACAGGCCCAAACAGGCTGTGAGATGTGATCTTCTGACTGCATCGCTACACACACAAAGTGCCCATCCTCCGCAAAACCTGGGAGTATGGCTCGATGGATTTTGATGGTGTGGATGTCAAGATCCTTCCAGATGCTGTACAAAGCCTCCAGCTGTATCAACCACTGGGAGTTATCCCAGAAGATTACTCTCAGATAGTACCTAACTCCGTATCGACTCTCCAAATTTAGCACTGACAACTCCCCTCTCTGTTGGAGAAAGTGTGGAATGATAGGTAATTTGCTTCATGTGTTCTGGACCTGTAAACACCTCACTAGCTTCTGGAACTGAATCTTTTCGCAAATCTCTAGGATCACTGGGATCTTGACACGCCCTAGCCCTAGTCTGGCGATACTACAGTTAGGAATTGAAATCTTCCCGCCTAACTTTAGAGTGGTGGTGACCCACATCCTTTTAGCTGCTAGATCATTGATAACTCAGCATTGGAAAGCAGACAAAGCCCCTAATGTTCCAGAGGTCCTGAGAATTGTTCAAACTAATTATGTTCATGAATCCCTGCTAGCGGATAGACGGGGTAATAGAGCCAAATTAGATTCCAATTGGTCCATTTGGACCTTATGGTATAAACCTGTACTCTAACTTGAGAACTTGAGTACCAACACCCTGTTTTGATATGTTTATGACAACTGTATGTGCCTCCCACTACCATGCAATACCTTAATCAGCGTGAGTTCAGAGCAGTATCCCCTCCCCCCATTCCCCCTTTTCTTTATCTTCTTTGTTCTACCCCCCTCGGCTAGCGTTCCCTACTATTTTCTTCCCTTCTTCCCCCCTCTTCCCTTCCTCCCGCTTTGTTTTTCTATGTTTTTCTCTACTCTCCTAGTTATTACTTCCTCATTTACCTCGTGGCCAAGGTTCCAAGGTATTAATGGTGGCTGTTTCGAAGATTTCTTTGTATTTTCGCTTTACGGCTATGTTCCATTGGTCATAGTTTGTCCCACATGGTTACGAATTGTTCTCTGGTTGGTATGTTTACCTTGGCTAAGAAATGTGTATTGTGTTCTGATACTGCTTGTATGTAATATCTCGCTGTATCTTCCTTGTTCTGTTTTTATAAAACTTTTCAATAAATACTATTTAAAAAAAAAAAAAGATCCTTCCAGATGGGCACTGATAGGCGGCACTGATGGTGGACACTAATGGGCAACACTAATGAGCAGGCACTGATTAGCACCGTTTGGTGTCACGAATGGGCACAGACTGGCGTCACGGATGGGCACAGACTGGCATCATGAATGGGCACAGACTGGCATTTTCGGACGGGCACAAACTGGTGTCACAGACGGGCACAGACTAGTGTCACAGATGGGCACAGACTGGCATCACAGATGTGCACAGACTGGTGTCGCACTAATGAACAATGCCCTGATTACCTGTACAGGTCTCCCCTGCGAGGAGATGCCCCTGATCGGCTCTCCCCACCTCACACTCTGTTAGTGTGAGGTGAGGAGAGCCGATAAACGGCACTTCCGCATCTACATGTGATTGGCTGTCATTGGATTCAGCCGATCACATGCGTAAAGACCCGCATCATCCGTAGGACACAGGAGGAGGTTACACAAAACAGAAAGTGAAGATTAAAAGAGGGTGTGGGCGGGGCTTTAATTCACATGCCCCCAGCCTTCATATTTTACCTTAGAGAAACAACTCTAAATACTCTGTGATATCACCACCAGCTCAGTCTATATTGATATAGATATGTCCCCAGAACTATACACAGTGTTTGGACTGACTTATGGGAGTCGCAGCAACAGCATTGTTTTGCTGGGAAATAAATCAATGTATAGATCTGGGCAGGGTGGAGAGGGTTGGGGGGATAAGCAGAACACCTCAGGATTTGTTTTTGTATACCTACACATTTTTAATTGGATAAAATGTGGGGCGATGTGCATGTAATGCATACATTTTGTTTTTCAGACATATACTTCAACATGACTGGAAAATAAAGATAACCATTCTTACAGTTTACGAGTTTACAAGGTCTCATAGGTGCTGAAGAAACTAAACAGAAAAAAAGCTAAAATTTGTATTTTATTTTATCTTTTTACCTTCAATCTCTGACTGCTTGCCTGCAAAAGATGCATAGTGTACATGGTATACATTGGTGCTCATTCACAAATAAAATGTAAAAAATAAATAACACCCACACTATTTAAAAGTGCTTTATAAAAAAAAATAAACAATGTCCCTGATCTAAAGCCAACGTCAATCACTGTATCCAGTCATGTAGATCTGGGGGGCGTGGTCTGGACATGGCCCATTAGAGACGTGTGTTTTGTGACCTTCTGGCTGTCTCCTGCCTATCCTGGCCTATTCTACTTTATTCTCAGTGGCATGCTCTCTGCAAAAGAGAAGGAAGGTAAGGACTAAACCCATGACTCCTGAGTGACTTTCCCCAACTCCCAGGTCACCAAGATGGTGGACCACACCCTCAGTGAAAGTTCCCAACCCGCCGCTGCTTCACCCTCCACATCGGCAGCTTCAGATGCCTTTTTCGGAGACTCCAGAAGCGAGACACATGCAGATAGCTCCTCTCCACACCCCATGACATTAAGGGCATATGAGGAACTTTGGGTTCTTCTTCAAGCTCTTCCTACAAAGGCGGACATTGAGGCCCTTATAACCAGACTGAAAGATACACACCGGCAGGAACTACAAGTGGCAAAATCAGACATGCACTCCCTTTTGGACACCTAATGTCTGGGGAAACATAGCTTACAGTATTAGAACAGCAGGTGGTTGCTTTGGAGGTCTTGCAGGTCTTGCATGTGGATGCCACGGTAGCCCTACGGTTACACCTGGAAGACTTAGAGGACCAAAGCCGCCGTAACAACCTGCAGCTCCGGGGGCCTCCTAGAGGCTACAGGCACGGAGCATCTGTCCAATACCACTGTTGCCATCTTCCACAAATTTCTGGGTGACTCGCCCCCTGTGGGTCTGTAATTCTATAGGAAAAATAGAACCCTGGGCCCCGGATCCACAGGCCCAAACAGGCTGTGAGATGTGATCTTCTGACTGCATCGCTACACACACAAAGCGCCCATCCTCCGCAAAACCTGGATTTTGATGGTGTGGATGTCAAGATCCTTTCAGATGGGCACTGATAAGCGGCACTGATGGTGGACACTAATGGGCAACACTAATGAGCAGGCACTAATTAGCACTGTTTGGTGTCACGGATGGGCACAGACTGGCGTCATGGATGGGCACAGACTGGCATCACGAAATGGCACAGACTGGCATCACAGACGGGCACAGACGGGTGTCACAGACTAGTGTCACAGATGGGCACAGACTGGCATCACGGACAGGCACAGACTGGCGTCGCACTAATGATCAATGCCCTGATTACCTGTACAGGTCTCCCCTGCGAGGAGATGCCCCTGATCGGCTCTCCCCACCTCACACTCTGTCAGTGTGAGGTGAGGAGAGCCGATAAACGGCACTTCCGCATCTACATGTGATTGGCTTTCATTGGACTCAACCGATCACATGCGTAAAGACCCGCATCATCCGTAGGACACAGGAGGAGGTTAAACAAAACAGAAAGTGAAGATTAAAAGAGGGTGTGGGCGGGGCTTTAACTCACATGCCCCCAGCCTTCATATTTTACCTTAGAGAAACAACTCTAAATACTCTGTGATATCACCACCAGCTCAGTCTATATTGATATAGATATGTCCCCAGAACTATACACAGTGTTTGGACTGACTTATGGGAGTCGCAGCAACAGCATTGTTTTGCTGGGAAATAAATCAATGTATAGATCTGGGCAGGGTGGAGAGGGTTGGGGGATAAGCAGAACACCTCAGGATTTGTTTTTGTATGAAAAAAAAGTGAGGTAAATTGCGCTAATCAATATATGATGCTGTGCATCAAATAAAATAAAATAAAAGGTGCACGTGAAATGCAAACTAAACATAAATGGAGCTGCGGTTTAAACTGTGTCATATAAACAGAATAGCAATGCGAGAAAAATAAAAATAAACCGCGCTAATGACCAATAAACATGAAATGCATTAAATAATATGTGGACCACACCGATGAATTAATGTGATATATGCAAGGTTGAAAAAACAATCCAAAAAACAAACATTAATGAGTGTCCATAAAACACAAAAAGGCCTTTGTAGTCCAAAGTGAGAGGGCTAGCAAGGTTCCATACACAAAAAATTGTGAATAATAAATTATAAACAAAAAAAGTCCAGAGGAAATAAGACATAACATCCACCCTGGTGAAGCCGAATCCCAATATGAGTCAGCGGGATATTGGTTAACACTGATGTGACATGCAGCTGAAGACCTCCACCACACACATATGCAAGTCTGCTTACCAAATGTAAATGGTCCCTGGCTGAGAGGAGACCAAAACAGCATACAGGATCAGCAAACAGCTGGGCTCGGTGAGAGAGTACTCTTGTCCAAGGGTGATGACAGTGGTGGCCACTGCAACACCCCTGGTATTTATACTAAAACTGAAGACAGACAGACAGGCCCGACAGACAGGGCCTGTCTGTCTTCAGTTTTAGTATAAATACCAGGGGTGTTGCAGTGGCCACCCGTGCCCTTTGAAAAAGTGTTTTAACCACGAAACTAGTCAGGGCGTACCGAGTGGCACACTGTCATCACCCTTGGACAAGAGTACTGTCTCACCGAGCCCAGCTGTTTGCTGATCCTGTATGCTGTTTTGATCTCCTCTCAGCCAGGGACAATTTACATTTGGTAAGCAGACTTGCATATGCGTGTGGTCTTCAGCTGCATGTCACATCAGTGTTAACCAATATCCTGCTGACTCATATTGGGATTCGGCTTCACCAGGGTGGATGTTATGTCTTATTTCATCTGGACTTTTGTTGTTTATAATTTATTATTCACAATTAGTGTTGCTCACGAATATTCGCATTGCGAATAAAATCGAATATTGCAGTGAATATTCGCTATTGCGAATATTCTTATTTTTTCAAATTTATTTTTAAAACAGATCACATGCTAGTGATCTCCATCAACGTCTAAAAGCATTGCTGGTATGATTAGAGAGAGACCCTGGGCCGAGTAGCTGATGCGATCCTTTTATGCTGCCGAATATTCGCAATGCGAATATTCGGCAAAAGGAATATTGCGCGATTATTTTCTCCACCCTTCTTTTGCATCAGAGCCAATCAAAGTTCTCCTACCACAGTTGTCAGAGGTTAGCAACCTCCATAGCAAACAATAGGAACCTGCCTCCCAGTTACTCCCAGTGCCGACGAGAATTTCGCAATCAATTTCGCAATTGCATTAGCGAAATTTCGCAATATTGTTATTTGGACAAAATATCACAAATATTCGATTTTAGCGAATATTTCTCGAATATTCTTCTATATATTCGTGATATATCGCGAAATCGAATATGGCGTATTCCGCTCAACACTATTCACAATTTGTTGTGTATGGAACCTTGCTAGCCCTCTCACTTTGTTTTTGTATACCTGCAACATTTTTAATTGGATAAAATGTGGGGCGATGTGCATGTAATGCATACATTTTGTTTTTCAGACATGAATTTCAACATAACTGGAAAATAAAGATAACCGTTCTTACCGGGTTTACAAGTTCTCATAGGTGCTGCAAAAACATAACAGAAAAAAAGCTAAAATTAGTATTTTATTTAATCTTTTTACCTTCAATCTCTGACTGCGTGCCTGCAAAAGAACATATTGTGATTTTTTAGGTGTATCATCACTGTTTCCCTCATGTTTTATTTGTATTTGTTGCTTTGCTTAAAGCGGTAGCAAACCCGCTGTCATTTTTTATTTTTTTTTAAACCTGAGAAGCAAAAGCCATTATGAGCTAGTATGCAACGCATACTAGCTCATTATGAAATACTTACCTTGGAACGAGGTGAGAGGAACTTACCTGGTCCACGCCGAGGGAGGGGGATATCTTTCCTCGGCGTGTCTTCCGGGTATCGCTGCTCCAGCGCTGTGATTGGCTGGAGCGGCGATGTCACACATCGGCAGGAACTACAAGTGGTAAAATCAGACATGCACTCCCCTTTGGACACCTAATGTCTGGGGAAACATAGCTTACAGCATTAGAACAGCGGGTGGTTGCTTTGGAGGCCTTGCAGGTCTTGCATGTGGATGCCATGGTAGCCCTACAGTTACACCTGGAAGACTTAAAAGACCAAAGCCACCCTTAACAACCTGCAGCTCTGGGGGCCTCCCAGAGGCCACAGGCATGGAGCATCTGTCCAATACCACTGTTGCATTCTTCCACAAACTTCTGGGTAGGGATGAGCTTCACGTTCGACTCGAACCCATGTTCGAATCGAACATTGGCTGTTCGACCGTTCTTCGAAAATCGAACAAAACGGGTCATTCGCGCCAAATTCGAATGACGCATCACGGCCCATAATTCACTGCGGCATTGCGTGCTGATGATTGGCCAAGCATGCTGTATGTCCCGCATGCTTGGCCAATCACAGCGCGCAAAAAACCGAAGAGCCATAATTGGCCAAAGACTGGGTGGCTTTGGCCAATTATGGCTCAGGGCTTTTGCACACGCCCCACACTATAAAAGGCCGCCTGCTGGGTGGCCTTGTGTAGTGTGTTGCGGCATTGTTAATGAGATAAGTCCTATAGAGAGAGATAGACAGACAGATAGATAGAGCAGGCAGGCTAGTCAGTTTAGCTTAATTTACAGCATGTAGAGGATATTTATACATCCCTATGAGTTGTACATATATTTTGAACACTGTATAGCTTAGCTAGATCAGCTATTCCTATTTGTCAGGTAGGAGATTGTGCTAGCTGCAGTATTCTAACGTGTTGTATTGCCTGTGTGCTGTTTATTTTACACCTAAACTTACTCGGTGTTACTGTACTTGTCCTGTTTATTTGCAACTAAACGCATTTGCTGTTACTGCACGTGTGTTGTTTAATAGCACCTAATGGCATTTTCTGTTACTGCACGTTTGCTGTTTAATAGCACCTAAATGCATTTGCTGTTACTGCACGTGTGTTGTTTAATAGCACCTAATGGCATTTTCTGTTACTGCACGTTTGCTGTTTAATAGCACCTAAACACATTTGCTGTTACTGCATGTGTGCTGTTTAATAGCACCTAAACGCAGTTGCTGTAACTGCACGTTTGCTGTTTAATAGCACCTAAACGCATTTTCTGTTACTGCACGTTTGCTGTTTAATAGCACCTAAACGCAGTTGCTGTAACTGCACGTTTGCTGTTTAATAGCACCTAAACGCATTAGTTGTTACTGCACGTGTGTTGTTTAATAGCACCTAAACGCATTTGCTGTAACTGCACGTGTGCTGTATAATAGCACCTAAACGCATTAGCTGTTACTGCACGTGTGCTGTTTAATAGCACCTAAACACATTTGCTGTAACTACACGTGTGTTGTTTAATAGCACCTAAACGCAGTTGCTGTAATTGCACGTTTGCTGTTTAATAGCACCTAAACGCATTTGCTGTCACTGCACGTGTGTCGTTTAATAGCACCTAAACGCATTTGCTTTTACTGCACGTTTGCCGTTTAATAGCACCTAAATGCATTTGCTGTTACTGCACGTGACCGTCTGGTCACCAGTCATCTCTATGGTTTTGCTGCGAACACCAGCCGATTCGCTCTCCGGGCCGCCGATGGCACAGGAGAGCCCGGAGAAGCACCGGATGGCGGCGGGAGGGGGGGACATCCCCTCCCACCACCTATAAGAACGATCAAGCGGCGGAACCGCCGCTTTGATCATTCTTATGGTGCACAGAATCGCCGGCTGAAGATGGCGATATCTGAATGATGCCTGTAGCTGCAGGCATCACTTAGATATCCCCGCACAAAGTGGAGGACGTCATATGACGTCCTGCCGAGAGCAAGTGTTTAAGAGCACTAAACACATTTGCTGTTACTGCACGTGTGCTGTATAATAGCACCTAAATGCATTTGCTGTTACTGCACATTTGTTGTTTAATAGCACCTAAACGCATTTGCTGTAACTGCACGTTTGCTGTTCAATAGCACCTAAACACATTTGCTGTTACTGCACGTGTGTTGTTTAACCACTTAAGGACCTCCGCACGCACATTTACGGCCACAGAATGGCACGGCTGGGCACAAGGGCGTAAATTTACGTCCCCGCCCAGTAGCGGGTCGGGGGTCCAATCGGGACCCCCTCCGCGGCGTGCGGCGGTCCCCGTGTCTCCGGCAGCGATCCGGGACAGGCGGGCGGATGTCCGTTTTTGCCCGCCCCCCCGCGATCGCTCCCAGCCAATCGCTGCGCTCCCAGTCTCCTGTCACTTCCTCCTCCTGTGTAAACACAGGAAGGGGGAAGTGATGTAATCTCTCATCGCAGCGGTATTTCCAACCGCTGCGATGAGAGGAACACCTAACAAGTAAGTGTGCACCAACATTACACTGACACACACACACACACATAGGCACACTTAACCCCTTGCGATCTGCCCCCCCACCCCCCCTGTCACAGTGTCACTGAATGCAGTGATCTAATCACTGCATTTAGTGTCAGTGTGACAGGCAGTGTGAAAATCAGTTAGTGTTAGGTCCAGGATAGCCCCCCCACCCCCCCTAATAAAGTTTTAACCCCCTGATCACCGCCCTAGTTAACCCTTTCACTCTCTATTGCCAGCGTCACTAAGCGATCATTTTTCTGATCGCTGTATTAGTGTCGCTGTTCCCGCTAGATAGCTATTTGTTTTTATTGCGATTTTTTTTTTGCTAAATAATTTTCGGCCTAAATGTTTGACTAAAATTTAGTTTATTTGATATTTTTTTAACAAAAAGTAAAAAATTGTGTTTTTTTTTTCAAAAATGTCGCTCTATTTTTGTATATAGCGCAAAACATAAAAACCGCAGAGGTGATCAAATACCACCAAAAGAAAGCTCTATTTGTGGGAAGAAAAGGACGCAAAGGAGCTTGGGAGCCACGTCGCACGACCGCGCAATTGTCTGTTAAAACGACGCAGTGCCGAATCGCAAAAACACCTTGGGTCATTTACCAGCGCATTGGTCCGGGTCTTAAGTGGTTAATAGCACCTAAACGAATTTTCTGTTACTGCACGTTTGCTGTTTAATAGCACCTAAACGCAGTTGCTGTAATTGCACGTTTGCTGTTTAATAGCACCTAAACGCATTTGCTGTTACTGCACGTTTGCTGTTTAATAGCACCTAAACACATTTGCTGTTACTGCATGTTTGCTGTTTAATAGCACCTAAACGCAGTTGCTGTAATTGCACGTTTGCTGTTTAATAGCACCTAAACACATTTGCTGTTACTGCATGTTTGCTGTTTAATAGCACCTAAACGCATTTGCTGATACTGCACGTGTGCTGTATAATAGCACCTAAACACATTTGCTGTAACTGCACGTGTGTTGTTTAATAGCACCTAAACGCAGTTGCTGTAACTGCACATATGCTGTTTAATAGCACCTAAACGTATTTGCTGTTACTGCACGTGTGCTGTTTAATAGCACCTAAACGCATGTGCTGTTACTGCACGTGTGCTGTTTAATAGCACCTAAACGCAGTTGCTGTAACTACACGTTTGATGTTTAATAGCACCTAAACGCATTTGCTGTTACTGCACGTGTGTTGTTTAATAGCACCTAAACGCATTTGTTGTAACTGCACGTTTGCTGTTTAATAGCACCTAAACACATTTGCTGTTACTGCTCGTGTGTTGTTTAATAGCACCTAAATGCATTTTCGCTTACTGCACGTGTGCTGTTTAATAGCACCTAAACGCAGTTGCTGTAACTGCACGTTTGCTGTTTAATAGCACCTAAACGCATTTGCTGTTACTGCACGTGTGCTGTTTAATAGCACCTAAACGTAGTTGCTGTAACTACACGTTTGATGTTTAATAGCACCTAAACGCATTTGCTGTTACTGCACGTGTGTTGTTTAATAGCACCTAAACGCATTTGTTGTAACTGCACGTTTGCTGTTTAATAGCACCTAAACACATTTGCTGTTACTGCACGTGTGTTGTTTAATAGCACCTAAACACATTTTCGCTTACTGCACGTGTGCTGTTTAATAGCACCTAAACGCAGTTGCTGTAACTGCACGTTTGCTGTTTAATAGCACCTAAACGCATGTGCTGTTACTGCACGTGTGCTGTTTAATAGCACCTAAACGCAGTTGCTGTAACTACACGTTTGATGTTTAATAGCACCTAAACGCATTTGCTGTTACTGCACGTGTGTTGTTTAATAGCACCTAAACGCATTTGTTGTAACTGCACGTTTGCTGTTTAATAGCACCTAAACACATTTGCTGTTACTGCACGTGTGTTGTTTAATAGCACCTAAACGCATTTTCGCTTACTGCACGTGTGCTGTTTAATAGCACCTAAACGCAGTTGCTGTAACTGCACGTTTGCTGTTTAATAGCACCTAAACACATTTGCTGTTACTGCATGTTTGCTGTTTAATAGCACCTAAACGCATTTGCTGATACTGCACGTGTGCTGTATAATAGCACCTAAACACATTTGCTGTAACTGCACGTGTGTTGTTTAATAGCACCTATACGCAGTTGCTGTAACTGCACATATGCTGTTTAATAGCACCTAAACGTATTTGCTGTTACTGCACGTGTGCTGTTTAATAGCACCTAAACGCATGTGCTGTTACTGCACGTGTGCTGTTTAATAGCACCTAAACGCAGTTGCTGTAACTACACGTTTGATGTTTAATAGCACCTAAACGCATTTGCTGTTACTGCACGTGTGTTGTTTAATAGCACCTAAACGCATTTGTTGTAACTGCACGTTTGCTGTTTAATAGCACCTAAACACATTTGCTGTTACTGCACGTGTGTTGTTTAATAGCACCTAAACGCATTTTCGCTTACTGCACGTGTGCTGTTTAATAGCACCTAAACGCAGTTGCTGTAACTGCACGTTTGCTGTTTAATAGCACCTAAACGCATTTGCTGTTACTGCACGTGTGCTGTTTAATAGCACCTAAACGCAGTTGCTGTAACTGCACGTTTGCTGTTTAATAGCACCTAAACACATTTTCTGCCCCTGTTTAGCAGGGGCGTCTAATAACAATTTTTGATACAATACTTTGCATGTTGCTCTTTGTTGCGCTCCAATTACTGTATCTGTGAGGGGTTGCAGTGTTGTCTTGTGCCTAAGGCCACATTTTTCTGCCCCTGTTTAACAGGGGCGTCTAATAATTTTTGATGCAATACTTTGCATGTGGCTCTTTGTTGCGCTCCAATTACAGTATGACATGGTTCCGATTCTACTTAAAGGGTCACTAAAGTCAGGGATTTTTTTAAAAAAAAATAACAAACATGTGATACTTACCTCCACTGTGCAGTTCGTTTTGCACAGAGTGGCCCGGAAACCTGTCTTCTGGGGTCCCTCGGCGGCTGTCTGGGCTCCTCCTCGCAAAAGCTTTCCTTCTTCATGCGAGGGCGCTCGCATGGAGGAAAGCTTTTGCGAGCGCGCTCCCGTGATACAGCGGCGGCCATAGCCGCCGACTGTATCACTCGGCTCCGCCCCCCAGCGCGCCGCGTCATCCACCCTGATTGACAGCAGCGCTAGCCAATGGCTGCGCTGCTATCAATCCGCCCAGCCTAGCCAATCAACGGCCAGGCTGGGAACCGAAGAGGACGACGTGGACGCGCCCGGGAGATTCGAACGGTCAGGTAAGTACAACGGGGGCTCGGGGGGGGCCGGTGCTGCTAGATGTTTTTTTACCTTCATGCATAGGATGCATGAAGGTAAAAAAACTTGTACCTTTAGAACCCCTTTAACAAACCTACAGTCCTTGTCTTGTTTGCACCACCTGTATACTGCTGTTCAAAGTATATAGGGCCAAAGGGTCTTGTCAGGGCCGATCCTTGCTATAGGCTCACTATGCAAGCCGCTTAGGGCCCCACAAACCTGAAAAGGGCCTCCCAAATTACTAGAGGCCCCGCCTGGTGAGAAGTTATTTTTGCCCCCTCACCCCGCTTCTAAACTCGCTGGCTGAGTCATTTACGACAGCAGAACACCCCCTCCCCCGCTTCTTAACTTTCTTTAACCACTAGCCGACCAGCCACCGTCGTTCTACGGCGGCAGATCGGCTCTCCTGGGCGAGAGCCCATAGCTCTACGTCGGGACATTCGCGGCCACTAGGGGGCGTGTGCACGCCGCCGGCCCGCGCGAGCCCCCCGCTCGCCCCCGAGTCCCGCGCCCGGCGGGTGCGATCGCCGCCGGGCACGCGCGCTCGTTCGTTACAGACCGGGGAACGGGAGGTATGTGTGTAAACACATTCCTCTCGTTCCTGTCAGCGGGGGAAACGCTGATCCTCCGTTCATACAATGTATGAACGGAAGATCAGTGATTCCCCCTAGTGAGGCCACCCCCCCCATACAGTTAGAACACAAATAGGAACACACTTAACCCCTTCCCCGCCCCCTAGTGTTAACCCCTTCACTGCCAATGGCATTTTTATAGTAATCCAATGCATTTTTATAGCATTGATCGCTATAAAAATGCCAATGGTCCCAAAAATTTGTCAAAAGTGTCCGATGTGTCCGCCATAATATCGCAGTACCGAAAAATAACGCTGATCGCCGCCATTACTAGTAAAAAAAAAATATTAATAAAAATGCCATAAAACTACCCCTTTTTTTGTAAACGCTATAAATTTTGCGCTAACCAATCAATAAACGCTAATTGTGATTTTTTTTTTTACGAAAAATATGTAGAAGAATACGTATCGGCCTAAACTGGGGAAAAAAAATGTTTTTTTTGGGGGGGGGGGATATTTATTATAGCAAAATGTAAAAAATAATAGCCGGATTTTCCCCGCCACCACTCCCCCCAGGTCATTACAAGACCCAGTGCCAATCCTAACCTCCCTGGGGCCCTAAGCAAAATGACATGGCACATTAAAAATGAGAAGCGGGGGGCGCTGACGACAGTGACATGTCACATTAACCACTTAACCCCCGGACCATATTGCTGTCCAAAGACCAGAGCACTTTTTGTGATTCGGCACTGCATCGCTTTAACTGACAATTGCGTGGCCGTGCGACGTGGCTCCCAAACAAAATTGGCGTCCTTTTTTTTCCACAAACAAAGCTTTCTTTTGGTGGTATTTGATCATCTCTGCGGTTTTTATTTTTTGCGCTATAAACAAAAATAGAGCGACTATACATAAAAATGCAATTTTTTCAATGATGTGTATTCATATTGCAGGGACCAAACATTACATTAAAGCCGCAAGCAGTATTACATTTCTTTTTTCTTATAGTAATCTCATGTTGTGCAGCGACATTTCTAAACATGTGCCACTAATATAGACACCCAGCAGGTACAATATTTAAAGGAATTTTTCATATATTTTTTTTTTCACTTTAAGCATCATTAAAATCGCTGAAGCATCATTAAGCATCATTAAAATCGTCTCAAAGACGTTTTCCAACAATAAATTGAATATTTGGCTTTAAAGTGAGCACTTTTGAATTCGAACGTTCGAGTCCCATAGACTTCAATGGGGTTCTAAATGTTCGCGCGAATATTCGATCTGTTCGAACGTTCTGGTGCGAACTGAACGCGGGGGTGTTCGGCTCATCCCTACTGCTGGGTGACTCGCCCCCTGTGGGTCTCGAATTCTATAGGAAACATAGAAACCTGGGCCCCAGATCCACAGTCCCAAACAGGCTTTGAGATGTGATCTGCTGACTGCATCGCTACAGACACAAAGCACCCATCCTCCGCAAAACCTGGGAGTACGGCTCGGTGGATTTTGATGGTGTGGATGTCAAGATCCTTCCAGATGGGCACTGATGGACACTAATGGGCGACACTAATGAGCAGGCACTGATTAGCACTGTTTGGTGTCACGGATGGGCAAAGACTGGCATCACGGATGGGCACAGACTGGCGTCACAGACGGGCACAGACTGGTGTCACAGACGGGCACAGACTGGCGTTGCGGATGTGCACAGACAGGCGCCACACTAATGAAAAATGCCCTGATTACCTGTACAGGTCTCCCCTGCGAGGAGATGCCCCTGATCGGCTCTCCTCACCTCACACTCTGTCAGTGTGAGGCGGGGAGAGCCGATAAACTGCACTTCCGCATCTACATGTGATTGGCTGTCATTGTACTCAGCCGATCGCATGCGTAAAGACTCGCATCATCCGTAGGACACAGGGGGAGGTTAAACAAAACAGAAAGTGAAGATTAAAAGAGGGTGTGGGCGGGGCTTTAAGTCACACTTGCCAACTTTCTGAGATGGGAATGAGGGACACCTATTACCAAAGTATGTAGGCATAGGACACACCCCCTGCCACACCCCCTTAAAGGAGAATTATGTTTAAAAAAATTGATTGGATAAACCCACATGTGCCTTTTTACCACTCCCATTCCTTTATATTGGCGTTTAAAATTTAGAAATGCATCAATTTAGAAATTGGATGAAATGTTTAGCACTGGGAAACACTTTTTGAAAGATAAAAAGTGCATTTTATATTCAACTATATAAATCAGAACAAAATAAGGGACAAATAAGGAGGAAAGAGTAACAGAGGTTCCAAATCAGGGACAGGAGCTATGCTTTAGGTGCCCTAGTGGGGACACTGTGGAACTGCATTCGCTAATGCCTAAACATCAGGCAGAAGTTTGCAGTCATATAAAATCAACATTAAAGGGGTTGTAAACACCTTGCACTCTCTGGCCCCCCCGAGCCCCCATTTTACTTACCTGAGCCCCGAATCTCTGTGGGCGCGATCCCGCATCGTTCTCTCAAAGTCTGAACAGCTCCTCATTGGATAGATTGATAACAGCACAGCCATTGGCTCCTGCTGCTATCAATCAAATCCAGTGGCGTGGCCCCCGATGGGCGGGGGCCGAGTTATACACTCGGCTGCTATGCACGCCGAGTGTATAACATGGGAGACCTTCCCAGAGGGGGTTTTCTCTTGCAGGAAGACGCCAAGACAGCCACCGAGGGACCCCAGAAGAGGACATTTGGGGCCACTCTGTGCAAAACAAACTGCACAGTGGAGGTAAGCTGATAGCACGTTGGTTGTTAAGGACGCCTCGGCTGATTTCCCGGCCCTGCTCCTTAACAACCAGCTTATACTGCGCCCTGATTGGGCAAAGCTTTGTCCAATCAGGGTGCAAAATGCATTGTGCAGTGCATTGCAGAGCGTTCGGCGGGGCAAACACCCTGCAAATTTGGGTGTTGGACGAACCCATGCTCAGGTCAAACCGTTCGCCCAACACTAGTTCTTACCATAATCATTTATGTCCAATGGTGAGAAATCAGAAGCAGGTGGTGCTAAATCATATAAAGAAAAAAGCTAAAATGTGTATTTTTATCTTGTCTTTCAGCATCATGACTGAATTGGGACCCAACACAATATGAGAGTACCTAGCGGGGGGGGGGGGGAATCCACACCCCTTTGCAAGACACCTAGTTCCCAAAATTGAGAGACCATGAGAAGGCCTTCATCTCCAAATCCTGTATGGACTTATCACAGGAATGCCACCAGCTGTATGCAATGGGCTCCCGCTGCTGTCTCAGCCAATGAGGAGGGAGAGTGCCGGGACAGCCAAGGCTATCGTGAACATCACTGGATCGGAGGGAGCTCAGGTAAGGTTTGGAGGGGGGGGGGTTGGGAGCACATGCCCCAGCCTTCATAGTTTTTATTTTACCTTAGTGAAACAACTCTAAATACTCTGTGACATCACCACCAGCTCAGTCCTTATTGATATAGATATGTCCCCAGAACTACATCTCCCAAGAGTCATTTCCATACACAGTGGGCCAGATTCTCAGAGGCGCTACGACGGAGTATCTCAGATACCCCGTCGTATCGACGTTTTTTTGACGGGTATCTATGCGAGTGATTCTTAGAATCACTTCGGCATAGATACGGCTGAAGATCCGACAAGTGTAATACCATTACACTTGCGGATCGTAGTTGTAATGACAACTCCGGCCACTAGGTGGCCTTTACGTTGTTTTCTCATTTGCCTATGCAAATGAGGCTACCACGCCCAATCCCGATCGCTTTTACGCCGCCCCATCGGCGCGTACGTCGTTTACGAACGCGTAAGGTTACCCCTGCTAATATGAGGGGTAACTTTACGCAGTACCGTTGGATGCCGTCAGGTGCCGTCGGATGCCATGTTAAGTATGGCGTTTTCCGTCGCTTACGTTCTTTTACTAAGTCGTTCGCGAATAGGGTATTGCGTAGTGACGATCACGTCGTTTTGACGTCGGTTTCAACTACGCTTTCCGACGTGAGCTGGAGCATGCGCACTGGGCGTTTTCCCCGGCCGGCGCATGCGCAGTTCGATCGACGCGGGGGCGCGCTTAATTTAAATACAAGCCGCCCCCTTTGAATTACGCAGCCTTACGCTGGGCCATTTACGCTACGCCTCCGCAAACTACGGAGCAAGTGCATGGAGAATACGGCACTTGCTCTGTTACGTTGCGGCGGCGTAGTGTAAATGGCTTACGCTACGCCGGCGAATTTCTATGAGAATCTGGCCCAGTGTGTGGACTGACTTCAAGGCAACAGCATTGTTTTGCTGGGAAATAAATCAATGTATAGATCTAGGCAGGGTGGAGAGAGTTGGGGAGATAAGCAGAACACCTCAGTTATTTTTTTTAAATTGCAACACTTTTAATTGGATACAATGTGGGGCGATGTGCATGTAATGCATACATTTTGTTTTTCAGACATACTTCAACATGGCTGGAAAATAAAGATAAACGTTCTTACCGGGTAAAGGAGGTTTCTTAGTTATCTTAGGTTCTGCAAAAAATAACACAAAAAAAGCTAAAATTAGTATTTTATCTTTTTCCCATAATCTCTGACTGCTTTCCTGCAAAAGGACATATTTTGTGATTTTTTTAGGTGTATCATCACTGTTTCCCTCATGTTTTATTTTTTATTTTTTTGCTGTGCTTAAAGGGGTAATTCCCCCAAAAACCTTTTTTTAACATTTATTCAGGCTCGTTATGTCAAGGGGAATCATTTTTTTTTTTTTTAGAAATGAAGCCGTACTTACCGTTTTACAGATGCATCGTCTCCGTCGCTTCCGGGTATGATCGTCTGGTCTGGGCGTGCCTATTTGATTGACAGGCTTCCGACGGTCGCATACATCGCGTCACGAGTAGCCGAAAGAAGCCGAGCGACGGTGCGGCTCTATACTGCGCCTGCGCACCGTCGTTCGGCTACTTTCGGAAAATCGTGACGCGATGTATGCGACCGTCGGAAGCCTGTCAATCAAATAGGCACGCCTATAGTCGGAGCCCATACCCGGAAGCGTCGGAGACGATGCATCTGTAAAACGGTAAGTACGGCTTCATTTCTAAAAAAAAAAAAACTGATTCCCCTTGACATAACGAGCCTGAATAAATGTTAAAAAAAAGGTTTTTGGGGGAACTACCCCTTTAAAGAGAATAGGCATGTGGTCCCCCTAAAATGTTCAACAACTTCCAGCCCAAGCCAATTCTGGCACTTCTCTCCTACATATAAGAATCATATTATTTTTTTTGCTAGCAAATGACTCAGAACCCCCAAACATTAGATATATTGTTTTATCAGAGACCCTAGGGAAGGGGTCAGCAACCCTTTTCCACTGAAGGGCCGGATTCACCTGTTAATAAATGAAGATAATAATAAACCTAACATAGTAATAATAACAGTACAGGTTTGTCTCATTTTAACTACTTAAGGACCGCCGCACGCACATTTACGTCCACAGAATGGCACGGCTGGGCACAAGGGCGTATATTTACGTCCTCGCCCAGTAGCGGGTCGGGGGTCCGATCGGGACCCCCTCCGCGGCGTGCGGCGGTCCCCGTTGCTCTGGGAGCAATCCGGGACGAGCGGGCAGATGTCCGTTTTTGCCTGCCCCCCCGCGATCGCTCCCAGCCAATCCCTGCGCTCCCCCGCCCTGTCACTTCCTCCTCCTGTGTAAACACAGGAAGGGGGAAGTGATGTAATCTCTCATCGCAGCGGTATTTCCAACCGCTGCGATGAGAGAAACACCTCACAGTAAGTCTGCACTAACACTACACTGACACACACACACACATAGGAACATTAACCCCTTGCGATCTGCCCCCCCACCCCCCCTGTCACAGTGTCACTGAATGCAGTGATCTAATCACTGCATTTAGTGTCAGTGTGACAGGCAGTGTAAAAGTCAGTTAGTGTTAGGTTCAGGGTAGCCCCCGTTCCCCCCCTAATAAAGTTTTAACCCCCTGATCACCGCCCTAGTTAACCCTTTCACTCCCTATTGCCAGTGTCACTAAGCTATCATTTTTCTGATCGCTGTATTAGTGTCGCTGTTCCCGCTAGGTAGCTATTTTTTTTTATTGCAATTTTTTTTTTTTACTAAAGACATGTGGCTAAATAAATTTTGGCCTAAATGTTTGACTAAAATTTAGTTTATTTGATTTTTCTTTTAACAAAAAGTAAAAAATAGTGTGTTTTTTTTCAAAAATGTCACTCTATTTTTGCATATAGCGCAAAAAATAAAAATCGCAGAGGTGATCAAATACCACCAAAAGAAAGCTCTATTTGTGGGAAGAAAAGGACGCAAATTTTGTTTGGGAGCCACGTCGCACGACCGCGCAATTGTCTGTTAAAGCGACGCAGCGACGAATTGTAAAAACACCTTGGGTCATTTACCAGCGTATTGGTCCGGGTCTTAAGTGGTTAAGGTGCTTCACTAATACAAAGCCAGATTACCCTGAGGGAGCAAGTGGCTGGGGATTTGGATTTTACTGCCCCCTCCCCATGTCGGAACGAATGCCTATCAAAAAACTCGTCGAGCCAAATTTTCCCATTGCCCATCGAGGAAATAGAGAACATGCTCTCTTTTTGGCTCGACGAGTTCCTCGGCGAAAAGTGTACACACGACCGGTTTTCTCGGCAGAATACGTCTCCCATCGAGTTTCTTGATGGATTCTGCCGAGGAAACCGGTCGTGTCTACGGGGCCTTAGAAACCAAATCAACCACAGGTCTTTTGATCATGCTGCTTTCTTGGAATTCATTAGAAGAGGAATGCTTTAAGATAGCGATTGCTGTGCAATGGTGCAGATATCACCATACGGCTGACCTGCGGAGTGCTTACTCAATATTTGTGATATTCTGTTCCTATTCTCCATTACTGGTGCTGCACCTGTATATAAAAGAAAAGATTCATATACATCAAATCAAATACTGTAAGACAATCTCTTCATGAGAAACTATAAAAGAGGCACAGCATTTCTGTGCAAATCGCTCCCGACACGCTGCAAACATATGTGAACCGACTTTATAGTGAGCCGGTCACAGTCTCCTGCTATTGGGCTAGATTCAGGAAAGGGATACGACGGCGTATCTCCGCGTCTAAGCCCTCCTATCTATGCGCCTGATTCATAGAATCAGTTACGCATAGATTTCCATTAGACCCGACTGGCGTAAGTCTCTTTGCATTTTCACGCTGGCCGCTAGGTGGCGTTCCCAATGATTTACACGTCGAATATGCAAATGAGATTGATACACCGATTCCCGAACGTACGCCCGGCTGGCGCATTTTTTTACATCGTTTGCGTAAGCGTAACTCCAGCGTAATGTTACCCCTGCTATATGAGGTGCAGCCAATGTTAAGTATGGACGGCGTGCCGGCATATTTTTTCCCGTCATTTACGTTGTTTGCGCAAAATGTTCGCAATTAGGGCTTGTCGTTTTCATTGAGTATTTGCGTCGTGATTTGGAGCATGCGCACTGGGCTACGTTCCCGGTTGGTGTGTGGGGGTGCGCTTAATTTAAGTAGAAGACGCCCCCTACCTTCCCATTTTGCATTACGCCGGCCTATTAACGCTACGCCACCGCAACTTACGGAGCAAGTGCTTTGAGAATACAGCACTTGCCCGTTAAAGTTGCGGCGGCGTAGTGTAAATAGCATACACTACGCCAGTTTACAATTACGCCGCTCCTACCTGAATCTAGCCCATTGTGAATTGGGAACCCGCATCCAATTTGCAATGGTGTGAGCCCAGCATAAAGGGCATCGCCAGACATTTACTAAATCTACACACCCCAAACCCGTCTCTCACATTCCAGAGCATGTCCCAGCATTCATATTTTTTCTTTTATCTTAGCAAGAAATTTTTCAAATTATTCATCCAATGAAATCTTCATCAAAATTGCACATTTTTTTTGCAGGGGCAGCTGCTGTTAGCTCAGCCCCTTTTGATGAAGGCACACCACCAGAACTACATCTCCCAAGAGCGATTTCCTTAAATAGTGTGTGAACTGGCTCCGGGGAGTCAAGGCTATGCTGGGGAAGAAATCAATGTATGGATCTGGGCAGGGGTGCAGAGGGGTGGGGGGAAGGGCACATTTCAGAAAATGTATTTTTTTAATATACTTGCACCATTTGTACAAAACATGGAGACATGTGCATGTAATGAAGTTTTTTAAATTTTTTTGCTCAGACATACACATCAAACATGATATTGTAACTGGAAAATAAAGATGACCATTCTTACTGTGACGGATCTGTGACAGATGTCGGATACCCCGGGTGGGCACATCCGGCAGACCTGGGTCAAACATGCAGAGCATAAACTGTTTATTAAATACAAGACATACACTTTTACACACAGTTAGGGACAGTCCCCTTAGCTTTGTCATAGAGGGGAGGGGGTAGGGGACAAGGAACAACCAATGGGAACGGAACACTTGTACATTGAGACTACAGATAAACATGAAGGGATTATGGTAAGCAGGCAGCCTCTCAATACACATCCGCTGCGGAGAGACGTCTCCAGTCCAGACCATTGTCTGTGTGCCATGAACCAACACAATTAGACACAGAAACAAGAGGGGGGTTGGGGGAGAAGGGATGTAGCATTACATTACATTATCTCAATGCCAGCTTGTCCCCAGGTCTCCAGTCTCTTCTGGGCCATAATCTGTGTGTAAGAGGCCCACCCACAGTCCCTTCCAAAACACACAGTGACAGTGGGTTCTGTCACACTTACCATCTAAATATGATGCACTATATACATTTTGTCTACTTAACCACTTCAATACTGCTTCACGTCCAAAGACGTGAACAGCGCGGACCTGAGGCGCCGGGTTGACGTCTTTGGACGTGATTTGCTTGTAATTCCCCGCGCGCGCCACAGGGTGGCGCGCGGCGGGGAAAAACAGTCCCGACGCATCACCGAGGATCCGATGCGTGTACCCGGCGGCCGCGATGTCCGTCAGGTACACGCGATCGTCGGTGAGACAGCAGGGACGTGGAGCTCTGAGTGTAAACACAGAGCTTCACGTCCTGTCAGTGAGGTGACAGATGCTGTTTCTCTTGTACATAGGGAGACAGCATCGGTCACCTCCCCCAGTCACCCCCCTCCCCCCATACAGTTAGAACACACCCAGGCAATACATTTAACCCCTTCCTCACCCCCTAGTGTTAACCCCTTCAATGCCAGTCACATTTATACAGTAATTAGTGCATTTTTATAGCACTGGTCACTGTATAAATGTGAATGGCGCCAAAAATGTGTCAAAAGTGTCCGATGTGTCCGTCGCAATATCGCAGTCCCAATAAAAATCGCAGATCGCCGCCATTACTAGTAAAAAAAAAATAAAAAAAAAAAATCATAATTATGTCCCCTATTTTGTAGGTGCTATAACTTTTGCGCAAAGCAGTCACTTATTGTGATTTTTTTTTTTTTTTTTACAAAAATACGTAGAAGAATACGTATCGGCCTTAACTGAGAAAAAAAAATATAAAAAAAAAAAAAAATGGGATATTTATTATAGCAACAAGTAAAAAATATATATATATTTTTAAATTGTCGCTCTTTTTTTCATTATAACGCAAAAAATAAAAACCGCACGGGCGATCAAATACCACCAAAAGAAAGCTCTATTTGTGGGGAAAAAAGGGACGCCAATTTTGTTTGGGTGCCACGTCGCACTACCGCGCAATTGTCAGTTAAAGCGACGCAGTGCCGGAAGCTGAAATTTCGCCTGGGCACGAAGGGGGTTTATGTGCCCAGTAAGCAAGTGGTTAAACAAAACAGAAAAAAAAATGTATATGGGCGGGGCTTAAGGTGCCCTAGTGGGGACACCGTGGAACTGCATTCGCTAATACATAAATATTAGGCAGGATTTTGCGGTTATAGGAAATCAACATTTAGTCCCCTTTCACACTGAGGAGTTTTTCAGACGGTTTAGCACTAAAAGAAGCACCTAAATACCGCCTGAAAAACTCCCGCCCTGCAGTCTCAGTATGAGAGCCTGAGTGCTTTCACACTGAGGCGATGCGCTGGCGGGACCGCTCCAAAAGTCCTGCTAGCAGCATCTTTGGAGCGGTAAGAGGAGCGCTATGTTTACCGCTCCTCCACCTCTCCTTCCCATTGAAAATAATGGGGAACCGCGGCTAAACCACCGGCAATGAGCCTCTGCATTTTCGGCCGCTAGTGGGGGTTAAAACCGCACCGCTAGCGGCCGAATACTACCGCAATTCCGTGGCAATTTTGACGGTATAGCGCCGCTATACCACCACCACACCTCCCGCTCCAGGCGCATCGCGGGCGGTATTACCGCGGTTTCCCATTGTTTTAAATGGGAAGGAGCGGTTAGGAGCGATATACACGCCGAAGATAGGGAAAAGATTTGACATCATAGAGAAAAGATTCGACATTATAGGGAAAAGATTTGACATTATAGGGAAAAGATTCGACATTATAGAGAAAAGATTCGACATTATAGAGAAAAGATTCGACATTATAGGGAAAAGATTCGACATTATAGGGAAAAGATTCGACATTATAGAGAAAAGATTCGACATTATAGGGAAAAGATTCGACATTATAGGGAAAAGATTCGACATTATAGGGAAAAGATTCGACATTATAGAGAAAAGTACCGAGTACAAGTACCGATACTTTTTTTCAAGTAGTCGCCAATACCGAATACCGATACTTTTTTTTAAATGTGTCCCCAAATGCAGCCATGTCCCCCACATATGCAGCCATGTCCCCCACATATGCAGCCATGTCCCTCTAGCCATGTCCCTCTAGCCATGTCCCTCTCATATGCAGCCATGTCCCTTCAGCCATGTACACCCGAGCAAACCAAAATCCCAGCAGATAGATCTGTTCAAATCGGTCGGTCCGACCGATTTGAACAGATACATTTAATCGTGTGTACGAGGCCTTTGGCCGCGTACACCCGATCGAATTTATCTGCTGAAACTGGTCACACCGTTTCAGCAGACATCTCCGACCAGCGGACAGGTTTGTCATCGGACAAATTTCAGCATGCTTTGAAATTTGTCCGTACACCTGTCCGTCGATCTGTCCGCTGGTTAGTAACTATGGGCCAGATTCAGGAAATCCTGGAGTATTTCGATATGCGCCGCGTAACTGTGATATGCGCCGTCATCTATGTGCCCGTACCCACCAAACATGCGCCCAATCGGTCATTTGCGACCGGCGAACGTCCGACGCCAGAGATCGTCAGCGTTAATTTCGCTGGGCGCATCAGTCGCGCCTATTGATTTCCCCTGCAAATAGATGAGGGATTTTTCCCATCACGAACGGATTAATCGTGCTACATGCGCCGCGCGTATCTCGTCCGTCCGGCGCAAAGTTATTTCTACAAAAGGCTGCTTTATCTTTACTCCAGACGGTCACAGGTCAGCAGGAGAGCAGCTACCGCGTACCGACGATAAGACACTGAGCACCCCCACTTCAGGACAAACCTTTCCATTCTTGTCTGTCAAATTTTACAGCTGGAGGAAGACATCAAGGTCTCCTAGCCGGTCGGCGTCAGCTCCTGGCCATTAAAGTTCAGCCTTCTCCTTTGTGTTTGCGGGGAACGGGAGCAGCCATCTCAGACAAAATAACATCACTGCGGGGAGGGGGACAGGATATACTTTAGTGCGGAATGGCGCTTCACGGGCGCATTTAAACGCCCAACGGAAGGCATTGCGCTGACGTTTCCCGGAAGTGGTGCCGACGGAAGTTGTGAGCATGCGCACAAGGGGGGCGAGTGGAGCCGCACTCACTGCGCATGCTCCCTGGATGATGCGCTGAACGTAAGCCTCTGCGCTGGGCTCCGCCCATCATTTACATTGATCACACCCACTTCCACTTGCGCGGGTTACGCCAGCGCATTATCGTTACTCTGGCGCAAGTTTACGCGCAACTGCTATGTGAATTACAGGACTTGCGCTGAAAGGGTCTTCAGAGTAACGTAAATGAGAAGCGTTACTCCAGAGGAAAGATACTCTCATCTACCTGAATCTGGCCCTATGGATTCGACGCATGTGCGGAAGCATTTTATTTCCGGGTTCGGTGACGTGGCGGCGTCAACGTCACCGCCACGTCACCGCGTTCCCTGGCCGAGGGGATTTTCATCCGATGGTGTGTACACACCGTCGGACGAAAATCCGGAGGAGACATGTCCACTGGAAACGGTCCGTCGGACATGTTTCAGCGGACATGTCCCTCCGTCTGTACGCGGCCTAACAGGTCTACACAAATAAACAACAACAAAAAAAAAACAACGGCTTAACAGAAATGGCTCAACATTGTCTACAGGGCTGCCTTAGGAGCCCTAGGACCTACATTTTCATTGGATAAGGCCAGAATATCCGACTGGTAAAACTTATAGACAGTGTGAACAGTGGTAGCCTTGCAAATCCGAAGAGACAGATGCCTAATGATGAAAAGCCAGGAAGCACTAACTGATCTGGTAGAGTGCGACCTTGTACTTGAGGTAATAAGCTTTAATAAAGAGCTGTCAAATCCACCTAGTGATAATGAAGTGAGAAGCAGGCTTCAGGAACAAAGAGTCAAACTATCAAAGACTGCAGTTGATAAATAAATTTAAACAACTTGCGTCATATTCAAACAATGGAGAAAACTCCCCATAGGATGTTTAGGAGCAGAACAGTGAGATCGTAGAACAGTGTACTAGTTAGGCCCCTTTCACATGAGCGGACGAACAGTCCGCTAATTACAAGTCCGTTTACGGACTTGTAATGTGTCCCTATGGGAGCGGATCCGTTAGCGAATGATGCGCTAACGTCCGCCTACGATCCGCGTCCGTCTGGATCCGTTTTGCGGACGGAAGAAAACCCTAATTTTCTTCTGTCCGGTGGATCGGATGCAAACGGACAGACGGTCCGTTTCCATCCGATTCCCCATAGGGGATAGCGGAGGAGAGACAGGGCGGTCCCTGCACAGTGTGCGGGGACCGCCCTGTCCGCCGACAGCTGAGCGGGACCCCCCGCTGAGCCAACGGACACACGCGGAGCGGACCGAAAAACGGACCGCTCCGTCTGAAAGAGGCCTTAAGGTGAAAGGAAGAAACCACCCTGAGAAGAAAAGAGGCCCTGGGTCTCCGAAGAACCTTGTCCTTGTGTAGCACAAGAAAAGGTTCCTTACAGGTTAAGGCTGTCAACTCACTTTGTAAAAGTAAGATTTGCCTTGTAGAAGTGATGGTGAAGAGAAAGGCAACCTTGTGAGTAGGGAGAGACAGAGGAATATCTCTGAGAGGTTCAAAGAGCAATCTTTGAAGAACCGACAGAACCAGGCTAAGATCCCATGGAGTCACTGGGTGTCCCATTTACTCCTAATTGAGGTGGTAAGATGCTATAGCTAGCTGGAAAATGGCGGAGAAGAACTAGAGGGAGAATCTGCTACAATTGGCAATAACCAAGGGAACAGTACTTGCAGTTCTCTTGGACAGAAGGCGACCTGCAGGGCACCAGATATCCGCGGCACCTGTCGATCTTTAACCAGAGACGCAGAGCTCCACATCCACGAACAAGGCAAAATCTCTGCCCCCCTCCCTAATATTCCTTATTCATAACCATGCTAGTAAATGACCCATTTCATGTACATACAGAGGACATTTTGTAAACACAAGGTGTAGCTTGTTTATATTATTGGATTTTTTTTTAACCTGAGACGTATTACTTTCATATCACTGCTTAAATTTATTTTCTTTGTTATACCTTTCCCGCTTTAATAAGGATAAGCCTGCCCCCTCCCCCGAAGATGCCCATGGTCAATTCTTAGTTTCAAAGTAATGCTCTGCTTTGTCCATGCAGGTTAAAAGCAACAAGCATTATTAAAGTGCCTGTTGCTTTTAACCTGCATGGACAAAGCAGAGCATCACTTTGAAACTAAGAATCGACCCATGGGCGTCCGCATGGGGCATAAGTGCCCCTCTTGGAGCAAGGTGTCAAAACACGGACACTCAGGGTCGATCCTGGTCAGGTGCCCAGGGTGCACTGTGCCCAGACAGTGGTATCGCTATGGGGGGGGGGGGCACACCCGGGTGACACTTGTTAGAGGAGTGACACCAGTGAAACGGTGACAGCCGCCTCTTTTCCCTGCTTAATCTGCCAGTGAACACAAGCAGCCACACTTTGACATGAGAGAGGTGAGCTGCGGGCTGTCAGCGTATGTCCCCTGCTTACTCCCCCCTTTCTCCTGTAAGCAGTGGAGAAAAGAGAGCGGCACTCATCTGGTTTGCCTCTCAGCTTGGTGCCTGGTTTGCTTTACTCCTCATTGGCCACAGCGAAGGGCCAATTAGAAAAGGCAAGGGGGTCATCATGTAGTCCCAGAAGATTGGCAGCCCCATTGTTGTCCACAGGTAGCAGACTTCAGCCCCCAGCATGCACTCTGCTGGGGGGGAAAGATTGAGAGCCTGGAACCCAGGAAGAAGCTGAATGACTGCTACAGGAAGCACCACCAGAAAGTCATGCAGCTGTCAGCCCCACCAGGGTGAGAGTAACGCTGCTGCCAGCAACACCACAGAGAGAGCCACACTACCCAACACCACCAGAGAGAGAGACACGCTGCTGCCCAGCACCACCAGAGAAAGATCCACACTACCCAGGACCATCAGAGAGAGCCACGCTGCTGCCCAGAACCATCAGAGAGAGCCACGCTGCTGCCCAGAACCATCAGAGAGAGCCACGCTGCAGCCCAGCACCACCAGAGAGAGAGCAACGCTGCTGCCCAGCACCACCAGAATGAGCAACGCTGCTGCCCAGCAGCACCAGAGAGAGCGCAACGCTGCTGCCCAGCAGCACCAGAGAGAGAGCCACGCTGCAGCCCAGCACCACCAGAGAGAGCAACGCTGCTGCCCAGCAGCACCAGAGAGAGCGCAACGCTGCTGCCCAGCAGCACCAGAGAGAGAGCAACGCTGCTGCCAGCACCACCAGAGAGAGCCACGCCGCTGCCCAGAACTACCAGAGAGAGAGAGAGAGACACACTGCCCAGCAATAGTGATGAGCGGAATACGCCATATTCGATTTCGCGAATATTTCGAAGAATATTCGCGAATATTCGTTAATATCGAATATTCGTGATATTTTATAAAAAAAAAAAAAAAATTGCCAAATTTCGCCAATGCGAAATTTCGCTATTTTTTTTTGGATAAAATATCACGAATATTCGATATTTACGAATATTCGCTATATTTTATTAAAAAAAAATAGCGAAATTTCGCATATGCGAAAGCGAAAATGATTGCGAAATTTCGCTATTTTTTTTTGGATAAAATATCACGAATATTCGATATTTACGAATATTCGCTATATTTTATAAAAAAATTAAAATTGCGAAATTTCGCTAGTGAGAATGCGAAATTGATTACAAAATTGATTGCGAAATTTGAAAAAATACGAATATTCGAAATAGCGAATATTCGCTGCGATATTCGAGTTATTCGCGAATACTCGAATATGCAATATTCGTAGCGAATATTCGCAATGCGAATATTCGTGAGCAACACTACCCAGCAACACAAGAGAGAGAGCCACACTGCTGCCCAGAACCACCAGAGGGAGAGGGAGAGAGAGCCACTGCCAGGGTACAGACATGCTACACTACTGAGCAGTCGGCCTGGGTAACCCAGAGTGAGCGAACGTCCAGCCAGAGGGATCATTGCCGCTGTTTTCGATGGGTCTGGTAAGAGGGCCTGTCGGCCACTATCCATTACAGCTTCTAGGGAAATATCATTGCTAACTTTCGAAAAATGCTTTTTACCTGGCTGTAATGCTAACCCGTGGGTCTGAAAGAAAGCCCCATAGTAAGGGGAACCCAGGCGGAGGGGCCACATGGCTGGGGGAACACTGTGCAGTGCACACACAGGATAGGGAAGCTAGGTCTTAGGGGTGGGGTTACCTAGCACGAGGAGGGTTAGTTAAAAGAAGTGGGTGGGCCGGGGCTGGTCATTCTGGGGCCATTCCATGGAAGAGGTAACACACAGACTGTTTTTTCCCTCCCTCCCTCCCTCCCTGTGGAAGTGTCTGGTATGGGTATTTGTTTTTCATGTTATTTTTGTGTTTCAGGTGGACGTTGGCATTGGTCTGGGGTTCCTGAGGGTTGGGTGGTATATATATATATACTGTATATATATATATATATATGTATATATATATATATATATATATATATATATATATATATATATATAGGATGTATATACCTGAGATGGTTGGTAGGAGTTGGGGCCTGTCATGGATGGGCACCTTCCCTATCTGGTTAGGTGGGGGCTATTGGTATCGTGCTGAAGAGTGAAATGGAAGCCATTGTCTCGTGAGCTGATTGGAGCACGGCTAGAGGCCAGGATGCTTCCTGATGGAGTACATGATTACCTAGTCAGGAACCCCTCGTTTACAGCAGTTTTGTATAATTGTTGTGTTTGGGTTAATTTATTCTATTTTTGGTAAATATATATATATATGAAGTTTTATAAAGATATATATATTTATAAATGGTATTTTATTAAAGTTATTTTAATATTTACCTTTTGGTATTAAATAAAGGGGCCTTTAGTGGCCATTTAATCCAGAAGGTGTTGTGTGGTTTATATAGGGGGTTAAGAGGTTTTGGGGGTTGTTATTGGTTTAAGTAGCAAAGACACTAGTAGTACCAGTCATGCTTTCTAAGCCAGAGCCTGCATGCACATCAGAAACTATTAAAGGGGTTGTAAAGGTAAAAAGAAAAAAAACATCCCTAAATAGCTTCCTTTACCATAGTGCAGTCCTCCTTCACTTACCTCATCCTTCCAATTTGCTTTTAAATGTCCTTATTTCTTCTAAGAAATCCTCACTTCCTGTTCTTCTGTCTGTAACTTCAAAGAGTAATGCAAAGCTTTCTCCCTGGTGTGGAGAAAGCCTTTTGAGGGGGGAGGGGGCGAGCAGGAGGGTCAGGACACTCTCTACTTTGCAGATAGAGAAAGGAGCTGTGTGTTAGTGGGCGTCCTGACACTCCTGCTTGCCCCCTCCCCCCATAAGAGGCTTTCTCCACACCAGGGAGAAAGCCTCGCATTACTTGGCCAGATTCATAAAGAGTTACGACGGCGTTTCAGTAGATACGCCGTCGTAACTCAGAATCTGCGCCGTCGTATCTTTAAGCGTATGTTCAAAGTGAGATACGCTTAAATTTTGCTAAGATACGACCGGCGTAAGTCTCCTACGTCGTCGTATCTTAGCTGCCTATTTACGATGGCCGCTAGGGGCGTGTACGCTGATTTACGCCTAGAATATTTAAATCAGCGAGATACGCCTATTCACAAACGTACGCCCGGCCGTCGCAGTAAAGATACGCCACTTACGTAAGGCGTTTTCAGGCGTAAAGATAAACCACCAAAAAGATGGAGCAGCCAATGTTAAGTATGGATGTCGGGACCGCGTCAAATTTTTCATTGTTTTACGTCGTTTGCGTAACTCGTCCGTGAATGGGGCTGCCCGTAAATTACGTTCACGTTGAAACCAATGAGTCTTAGCAGCGTAATTTGGAGCATGCGCACTGGGATACATCCAGGGACGGCGCATGCGCCGTTAGTAAAAAACGTCATTTACGTGGGGGTCACACTTAATTTAAATAAAACACGCCCACATCAAACACGTTTGAATTAGGCAGGCTTACGCCGGCCCATTTACGCAACGCCGCCGTAACTTAGGGAGCCATTGGTTTGTGAATACAGCACTTGCCTCTCTCATTTACGGTGGCGTAGCGTATCTGAGATACGCTACGCCCGCACAACTTTACGCCACTCTATGTAAGTCTACCCAACTGTGTGTAGTTACAGACAGAAAAACAGGAAGTGAGGATTTCTCAGAAGAAATAAGGACATTTAAAAGCAAAATGGAAGGATGAGGTCAGTGGCGTCTCCAGCTTTCATATTTAGGGGGGGCACATGGGGGGACAGGGACAAAAGTAGGGGGGCCAACTATAAAATGCAATTATATATCTCCTGGGGCCCTTTACTACGATCCCACAACGGGGCCTTTTACATGTTCTGCAGTGAGCTCCCTTCCTACTATACTGGGGCCCCCCAGGGTGGCAGAAAACAAGAGCTATGTGTCACCAGCACACCAAGAAAATATAAGGGTCCAAAGCAGTGGGAAAACTTTCAGGGTTTCAAAGGTAGTCTTGCCACCGAGCCCTGATGTTCTGCCACTGTGGGGTTCCCCAGCTGTCCTGTCCCTGCTATTGACAACGCTGGTCTGGCATCTGTCTCCTTGGCAGCGGCGGCGGTCCATTAGGACCTAGTGCTGGTGACATTATGGGTGCATGCAGGGGAAGGCTGGCACTATTGGTTATAGAGGGCGGAGCCCCCAGCTGGTCACCTAGCAACAGTAATGCTGTATAACCTTCTCTGTTGACATGCTGATCGGAATGTGATCCAGGTGATGCTCCCAGTCAGATCTAATAAATACAGTATTTATTAGCATCAAGAGTACAACCACATATAAATCAAACGTATGTTCCGCAGCCGTGTGGGCTCTATGCCTGTAAAGTGTGGGCTCTATGCCTGTAAAGTGTGGGCTTTGATCAATAAAATCTCTGATATTTAACACTAGGATTTGACTGGGAGCATCATCTGGATTGCATTCCGATCAGCATGTCAGAGAAGGCTCCACTGCTGCTAAGCAACCTGCAGGGAGCTCACTCAACTGTCTACAACCAATAGAGATGGGCTCAGGTGTGTTTGAAATCCCACATGCCCAATCCTGCCAGGAAGCCGACACTCCACAGTGCTAATCACAGCCACTGAGACATTTCCTGATCTGGGCAGAGCTGCAGACCGGGAAATCTCTCACCGCCTGTGATTAGCGCTGTGCAGTGTGGGCTTCCTGGCAGGCTCTGGCGTGTGAATTTTTGAACATGCCCAGCCCATCTCTAACAACAAATTGTGCTGGCCCTCCTGTACATCAGCTCCATAAAATAACCAGCACTGGGTTCCAATGTGCTGCCGCCGCTGCCAAGGAGACAGAGACCAGCGCTGTGAATAGCCGGGACAGGACAGCAACTCTGGTTATTCCAGCACTGGTCCACACTGGGAGGATTCCCCCACCCATCTATAATGTGTAGATGGTGGAATTGGATCTTCTTTTTTTTTTTATTCAACCTAATAGTTGAATGAAAAAAAGTGATCAATGTATGGGCTGCCTAAGAGCTAAGAACAGCCATAGACAGTTTAAATCTCAGCTGGTTCAGCAGGAACTGGCTGAGATTTGAACCATTAATGAGCAGATTCTCTTATGATTATCACTAGTGGTTGCTGTATAGCCACTAGTGAGAATCACTGTTTGTCGGGAGAATACAATTGCTGGGCAGGAGGGATATTCCCGTCAGCACTGTCTGTTGATGAGGGAATCATGCAAGTTTCTTTCCTGCAATCTCTGGATGTAGGAAAGAAATTTGCACTGTATATTACCTGCCTAACTGAAAGTGAAAGTGTAACAGAATGGCCTGTGACACCCAGAGACTTTTGAACGATGGGGGGTACTCCTGTGCCAGCATCACTAATGACTCTTGGGTCTAGGGTCATCCTGTGCCCTTTTTGGGCATAGGGTGACTGAGAAATGATAATGATAAATTACATGGGATGGGACATTACTGATAATTCATGTTTTGCAGGATATCTTTAAATATTACAAGTTGTTAAAGTCTGACTCCGACAGGTCAATAGAGTGTTTTCATTCAATGTGGGGACACATGCTTTTGAGGTGTTAATTGAGTCTGCTCCTAGACATTCCATTGTGTGATGCTAATACTGTTTTGTGTCCATTGTGCTAATTAGGTCTGCTCCTAAGACCTGTTCATTGTGTATGCTAATGACACTGTTAAGATGTGGAATGTGACTTGTCAAGCTGTAGTAATTAACCCCTCTAAATGCGGAGCCAGACCGTCTGGGTAATGAGTAGTAATTAACTCATCGGAATGTCATTATCATAAAGAATGTGTATGAAGCCCCCCATTGTGTGGTGTGTGGGTGGAGTGTGTCTTTGTGCCTGTGATTAACTGTAACATGCTTGTACTGTATATAAGAAAGCTAAGTTACCGTTAAAGGATTCATTCATTTATTTTGGAACCAGTACCAGAGCTTGTGTTGTCTTGGTTATTCTGGGAAATGAAATGGGTCGTGTCTGATGTCTGTCGGACTGTCGGATAAGCTGTCGTGGGGGCGATGGAATGGAATATCGTAAACGGTGGTGACCGTTACAGAAAGCAAATTGTGAATGTCTTGAAAGAACAGGAGAGGGGAGGGAGACAGATGGGGGAGAGAAGGGATGGAGATAATGCAGTTCAGTGATTACAGTGTACTGCAGTCTGCAGTGCACACACTTACCCACGGTCCAGGCTAGAATCTCAGGCATCATTCACACACATTCTGCTAATTTTCATATTTCCTGAACACACATCCCCTCTCTTCAGATACAGCACACCGAGATAGTGTGGGCGGGACTGGAAGAAGGAGGAGGAGGGGCTGTATTCCTCCCTGCTCGTATGTGAGGAGAGTGAGGGGGAGGTGGCTGGACTCGC
This sequence comes from Rana kukunoris, assembly GCA_029574335.1. Lineage (NCBI taxonomy): Eukaryota > Metazoa > Chordata > Amphibia > Anura > Ranidae > Rana > Rana kukunoris. The sequence goes on along the minus strand of CM056049.1, from coordinate 726,098,586 downwards.
TGGGCTGTAAAAGAGTATCATAGACTGACACTCGGCTCAGCTTACAGTCACCACTCTCGGAGTTTACAGGCTGGTTCTCCTGTCCTAAGGACGGGAAAAATAAGTCTGTTTTTTCAGTAACTGAGATGAAGGCTTGGGCCCCCCCTCCCCCACAGTGCTCATGGAGTCCTTTCTGCAACTCGCTCTTCTCCGTGCCAATGAGGATGCAGGGGAAGGAGCAAATCGGGCGGCTGTGGTTGTGTGAACGCTTGCATTATACAGTGTCAGCGAGCAGAGGGAGGGGGGAGGAATGCCCCGCAGAGCTGACTGGGGACGCTCTTCCTCTCAGGAGAGACTGTTACTCCAGGGGCGGCTCGAGAAAAAAAAATGCAAAAAAAAAAAAATGGTGGGGCACAGCATAATGTTGGGGGGGTCAGGGCCCGCTCTGGCCCCCCCTAGAGTCGCCTCTGGATGAGGTAAGTGAAGTAGGACTGCACTAAGGTAAAGGAAGCATACCTCCTTCTGGTTAATGAATATACATATTGGAACAACAGAGCCATGGTGTTGGCATTTTCAGAAAGAAAAGTCAATAGTGGAAACCTCTGTAAACATAAAAACACATTAGAGGTTGCAAATCAGACAATGGCGGCTTGATCCTTCTATTACGTCTTTGCATCATGTTTCTCAAACCTTTGCATGCCTGCACTTTGTGTGATAATAACTAAACCCCTCCCCTTTATGACATTGTCAAAAAGGGGGCGGAGCATGGGTGACCTTAAAATGATGCCCCTCCCAGAAAAAGGTTCTGCGGACGTCCATGGAATCGACCAGGGGTCTTTTGATCATGCAGCTTTCTTGGAATTCATTAGAAGATTAATGCTTTTAGATACTGAAAAGGGTGCTGTTGTGCAATGGTGCAGATCTCAAGAAGATGTGACTGACCTGCGGAGGACCCTCCGAGACATGTAGAAAGACAATTAATCATTACTGGTGCACCTGTATATAAAAAAAAAAAAGATTCATATATATCAAAGAAAATACTATAGGACAATTTCTTCATGAGAAACTATAATGTTTTTGGGTCAATTGTTTTTCTTATTGGTTTCTTTGTATTTAAGTTGATGTGTTATACCTTGTGTATAAAAATAGGATTGGTGACTTACCGTAACATCCTTTTCTTGGGGTACATTACACAGCACAAGAACAGTATTCATGTAGATTGAGTTATGCTGCTGCCTTCAGGAGACTGGCCACTAGAAAGCAAAGCTGTAAGGACACCCCAGTACAACCAGAGGTGGTTCTAGGCATGCAGACCCACTCACGCCCATAATGGATAAAAAAATTCAAGCAAGTAAAAATGGCTGCACACAGGCGATCAGCACCACTTCCAGGGCACCCATCAGACATATGCAGCCAATACAACATCTGGGACCCAGCAAGGTGACAACCCCTCTAGGATGTTCCCCTGTGCCCTGGGAGAAAGGGAAGGGGGTGTCACTGAATCAATCCACATACACAGAGGAAGGAGAGTGGGGGGGGGGGGAGTCCCAGCACAGAGAGAAAGGGAGGGTGAGAGGGAGGGAGATAGAGGAAGAGCTAGTGAGGGAGAGAGGGAGAGAGATATAGAGGGAGAGAGAGAGGAGGGAGGTAGAGAGAGGGGGGAGAAAAAGAGAGAGAGAGGAGGGAGAGAGAGGATGGAGAGAGAGAGATGAGGGAAAGAGAGAGATGAGGGAAAGAGAGAGAGGAGAGAGAGAGGAAGGGAGAAAGAGAGGGAGAGAGAAAGGGGGAGGGAGAGAGAGGAGGGAAAGACAGAGGGAGAGAGAGAGGAGGGAGAGAGAGAGGGGGAGGGAGAGAGAGGGGGGAGGAGGAAGAGAGGGGGAGGAGGGAGAGAGAGCGCGGGGGGGGGAGAGAGGGTGGGGGAGAGGGAGAGAGAGGGCAGGGGAGAGAAAGGGGGAGAGGAAGAGAGAGAGGGCGAGGGGGAAGAGAGAGGGGGCGAGAAAGAGAGAGGGGGCAAGAGAGAGAGGGAGATAGGGGAGAGATGAAGGGGAAAGAGGGAAGGGGAGAGAGGCAGAGGGAGAGAGGGATCTCTAGCCCCGTCCCTGTCTGCAGCCCCTCCTGTGTACCAGTCTGCAGTGCCTGTCTGTGGGAAGCTGTGTGTGATGCTTGGTACGGTACCTTTCATGACAGCAGGATGTTCATGTGCAGCTGTCCCCGCCGCTCCTCCTATCCAGGGACAGAGGAGGGTGGCACGGCCGGGCAATCACTTTCTTTCTGGGGGGTCGGCCAGGCTGCAGCAGGCGCCGGGATGTGATCCATCCACCGGAGCTCCTATCCAGGCACACAGGAGGAGGGCAGGATGGCCAGGCAATCACATTCTCGCTGGGCGGTCGGCCAAGCTGCAGAAGGCGATGGGAGGGGGATCCATCCAACGGAACTTATCCACAGTCCTTCCCCTTCACAGACAGTCATTGGGCAGGCATAGTTTGCGCCGCCTTGCCCGACTCCTGACCCGAAAAGTTAGCCGGTCAGATGCGGAGAAGGCAGGTGAGCGGCGCAAGCTGAAGGAGCAGCTCAGCTGCTTTATGTGCCCTAAGCTAAGCATGTTGATCAGTCCAGTGATGAGCTGAGGCAAATTAGGCAGCCGCGAGGCCCCTGTGAGTGCGAGGCCTCAGGCGGCCACCTAATTAGAGAGCCGCCTCTGAGTACAACCCAGTACAACCCCTCCCATTCCCAGTCCCAGACTCAATTTGTTAGCAAAGAGCAGATCATAAAAACAGAGGGGAGGGACCTGTGTCCCGTAATATACTCCAAGAAAAATATTTTTCCTGAAGAGATTTCTTGCCGGCCGAGTGTACACACACTCCATTCAAAAGAACCGCAGTTCTTTTGAATGGCACGAATGTGGTGACGTATTCGACTACGACGAGCATGCGCTTGTCACATTCGATGCTGTCGCCGCCATCTTGCTTCACCCTACCTATGCCTTGGAAGCTACCGCACATGCGTCAAAGTCATTTCGAGCATGCGCGGGTTTCCACAGCGACAGGTAAGTATACACACTCTCTGGTTTCTCGTTGGGAAACAGGCGGAAAAGAATCTCAACGAAAAAATAGAGAGAAGGATCTCTATTTTTCTTGTCGATATTCTGGGCAAATTTCAAAGCCTCGTACACACGCACAACCGTGTGTTTGTACGAGGCTTAAGTCAAAATCGCGTTTTCTTAACAGCACATTACAGGACACAGGAACAATATAATACACAATACAGTGTAGCGCTACCCCCGAAGGAGCCGCTGGTTAAATACTGGAATTAGCACACCAAGTTACCCTGGTGATGTCTAGGGGTGAAATACCAGTGGCGGAGCAATGAGCGAATGTCCAGACAGTCAATAAAGTTTCCTTCAATGCCTTTTTATTTTGCAGCCAACAAGGCAAACATCATCTTAAGGAAAGGAAGATTAATGAAGAAAGAAGGATAAGAGAACCTTGTAGTATCAGGCCTGGATGTGAACAGGGCAGGCCTGCCCTCGACAATAGCAATAGTTGAACTCGTCGCCACTCCCGAGTGGAGTGTGTAAAGTGCCCACGGGCAGGTTCCCCACACTAACCTGGCAGCCAAGGTGTCACTTCGGATCGCTGGGAGGAACAGGTCTCTCTATCTCAGACCTGGCTCTAGGGCCCTTGTAACCAGCCAATTGCTTCAGTAAGTTGGATGGGTGAACGGAGCGAATCCTCCTAGTAAATTTCCTTTAGCATAGGTCACCGGGTGACAGCAAAGTGTACCTGTCAGCATCCCGGTCACTAGATCCCCGATTGGTTCGTTCAAGCCCTGTTGGACAACCTGCCTCCGGGTTCTCCTCAAGCCGATCCCCAAATCGTACGGCACCCAGCCTGGGATCTCTTTAAAAGAACTGGGAACCCAGTAGAGCACTGGGGTTCCCTTTGACCTCCGGTTGAGGTCCAGCATAGCCTGTAGAATTGGCCAGGTGGGCCACGCTGGCAGGGTCCATGGATGCACGCACCCTGAAGGTGGATGCCGCACCTGGAACTGAGACCCCGCAGAACTGCCTTAAGCACATGACACCTGTCACAGATATATCCCTCCCCAGCATGCCCCGCGAGGGAAAACTCCTCCAATTGGCTGCTGGGGAAAGCTTGCTTTGTCAGAAACCCCTCTGCCGTCAACTGCTGACCAGGGATGATGACACATCCCTAGAGTGCAGACTGGCCCAGAGGACACTTCTGAAATAACAGGGGTCACCATCTTAACAATTGTGTGAATGGTAGCAAGGTAACTCTCCCATTCTTGCTAAATTTAGACTAGTGCCTGCACTGAAAGTAAAGGGGGTGCTACAACAGTACACAATACAATATTCAAGGTGGGATGTAAAAATGCAGTCCAACTGAGCAAACAAAGACTAACAGGTCCACACAAAAAAATAAAAAATAAACGGCTTAACAGAAATAGCTCAACATTGTTTACAGGGCTGCCTGAAGAGCCCTAGGACCTACATTTTCATGGGATAAGGCCAGAACATCCTACTAGTAAAACTTATAGAAGGTGTGAATAGTGATAGCCTTGCAAATTCGAGAGACAGATGCCCGATTAAGAAAAGAAAGGAAGCACTAACTGATCTGGTAGAGTGCACCCTGACAGGTAAAGGGGAGACGTTGTACTTGAAGTAATAAGCTTGAATAATGAGCTGTCAAATCCACCGAGTGATCATGAAATGAAAAGCAGGCTTCAGGAACAAAGAGTCAAACTATCAAAGACTGTAGTTGATAAATAAATTTAAACAGCTTGTGACATATTCAAACAATGGAGAAAAATCCCCATAGGATGTTTAGGAGCCGCACAGTGAGATGGTAGAACAGTGTACTAGTTGAAGGTGAAACGAAGAAACCACCTTGAGAAGAAAAGAGGCCCTGGGTCTCAGAAGACCCTTGTACTTGTGTAGCCCTGGCAGACGCCATTTTTCGGGGTTCTTCGCGGGTTCCTGGTTCCGGGTGAGATACCCACCTTCAGGGTCTGTGCACGTCACGGGCCCCACCACTATGGCCTACCTGGCTGTTGCCCGTGTTACGCGGAGTTCCAGACTCTGGGCCCTCATAGCTCAGAGTGACTGAGTTGCCGAGAGGCCCGAGTGACTTACTGGGTCCCCACACTTCAAGAGAAATTGACTGGGAGGATCTGCTCTATTGCTCTCAAGTATCAGACCTGTGGCCTTTACTAATTTACTAGAGCCAAGTCAGTGACAGAGACTTGTTCCTTCTCAGCATTCTCAGTGACACTCTGGCTGCCAGGCCTGTGGGAGAGGCCTGTCCGGGTGCACTGCACCCATTCCGGCTGGAGTGGCGACGGGAGAAAAGAATATACTCTAGAAGCAAGACTGCTTCTGTTTGTTATCCATCGTCTGAATCTGCAAAGTTATTCTCTTCACCAACCTATCCTGTCTACCTCAAGTTGACTGTTGGTCGTGTTGGGCCGAAAATAAAGCACTTAGAAAACGTCAACCATTGGCTTGAACATTCTGTTACTGCTCTCACAGTTGCTACCATCAATTTCCCTAGACACGTCAAAGGTAACGTAACTTTTGCCAATCCCACATCTAACCAGCGGCTCCTGAAGGGGGTAGCACTACACGTTCATAGAATTAAAATACAACATAGAATGAACAACACAGATTAAAAAACAGACAAACTACCAAATACAAATAATACACCAGTTTCTCGAACACCCCCCAGATAATAGCCAACACAATACCAGCATACTATAGAAACAACACAAAATCCTGAGTATAGGCCAGAATTATATATCTTGATTGTCACAAGCAAAAATTATTTCCTGGGAGGCTCTGTGGTGCATCGTGGGTGCAACAATCTGTCACTGATGGTACTCGGCAGACTGACCAGCGTATTGTGGAGTAAGTGGGAGGAGTTGTCCAAGATTGAATGTAACTTGAACAACATTCTCAGGGCCAGGTCATTGCTTGGGGTTCACCCAGAGTACTGGACAGATTTGGGTCTGTGGAGCACCTGTTTTCTTTGTCGTCCACAGAAGAGTCCCCCTCAACAGAAACCCAGTCAGAGGCAGTGGAGGAACCACAACCCCTAGTATGGACCCAAGTATAAACCAGCAGACTTTTCGTCAGTCAGCCTTCCACTACGTAGACCAGGGCACCCACATACAAGCAGTGGGTCATCAAGGCCTAGGATTTTTTTAAAAGCCTATGGCGTGCAAAACACATCCAAAAACTCCACCCGGTGCAAAAAAAATGTGCAAACACATAAAGAGTGACACAAAAACGTGCAACGGGTGCTGCGTCAAACAGTCCTCCATAAAGAAGGACCTGATACACCGTGGCGTTAGGCTCCTCGCGGGAAAATAGATACTCAAATGGTCCGAGCAGCCGAAGCCGACACAGACCCCATTCTTTGGAGGGTCTGTCGAAACAGAACCCACCCAAGTACTAGGTGGGGCTCCCCCGAAGGGAGACCCCATGAGAGCAGGCGAACTAAGCCAGAAGGCCATGTCCACCCACTCCCAAGACGTTCAGGGCTGGCCCGAGGTCCGGCACCCTACTAATCACACCGTGACAAAACGTGACACCAATCAAAAAATACATAAAGTGACAAACACGGGGGTAAATAAAAAGAGAGTGGGGGAGAAGGAAGATGAGGAGAGTGAGTGGAAAGTGACCATCGTGCAATACGATGGCCGACCCTCCGGCCAGGAAACAAAAAAGGAAAAAAAGTGTAGTGAAGATGTGGCCAAGGTGCCATACTTGAAGTGCCCTCTCAAACACTTGTGCAAATATGGCACCTGTAACGGAATGAACCGTGACAACCAGAGACTTTGGAAGGATGAGAGATACTCTTGTGCCAGCGGCACTAATAACTCCTGGGTCTAGGTCCACCCTGTGCCCTTTGGGCGTAGGGTGGCTAATAGAATCATAATTCATGTATTACATGAGATGGGACATTAATAATAATTCATGTTTGCAGGATAGACTGGAATATTACAAGTGGTTCATGTTGACTCTACCAGTCAAAAGAATGACTCTTTAATGCTTAGCTCCGGCTATTGAAATGTTAAGTGAAGTTGGCTCTTCAATGTGTGGACACATTCTGTTGAAAGGTGTTAATTACATCGGCTCGTGAAAGACCTTTTCATTGTGTGATTCATTGTGTTTAAAGCCCTGTGTTAACGTCTCTCTTCAGATGTATTGAATTAGCATGGCAATTGTATTTTGTTTGAATTCTATTGATAAAGGAATGTGATAGATCTCGTCGGTATCGGTGCCGAAATGTCTGCTAGAGAATTAGCCTCAGTGTGTGAATAGGGGGGTGGAGATTGCATTGTCCTGTGATTAACTTTAACATACTGTACTAAATATATAAGCAAGCTAAGAAACCAATAAAGTGTTCATTTATTTGGAAACAAGTACAGAGCTTGTGTCTTGTCTTGATTATGGGGAATGGATCATGTATGCAGGATTGTCGCAGTGTGTTGGATAAGCTTGTCGTGGGTGAATGGAAGGGCGTAAACGGTGGTGACCGTTACATTGGTGGCACAGCAGTGGGATGATTCCATCTTCAGAAGGACGACTACAAGGGCACAGGACAATGGAGACGGTGTATGAACGGATGAAGCTCTCTTCCCTCATGGACTTACTGGAGAGCTGGGGCAGACCGGCCAGCAACCGTAAGAAAAGGGACATTATCGCAGAACTTGTCGAAATGGATAGAGCTAAAAGGCCCGGCATAACAGACAGGACACCCGAAGAAGCAAGTTTTGATCGGGCTGTTAACATAAGACTGGCACATTATGGTCCTAACCCTCCACCGAAGATCAGGGACTGAGTTATAGCGGCTCTGAATGCATATTTGCTACTGCAAAAAGGTTCTGCAGCAGCACCAAATGAAGAGCTGGCCACAGAGCAGAGTGTCATGGGCCTCTGCTCCTCACTAACAGAAGAGGGAGACCCTGTGGTAGTGGATGGGACTGTGGTCTCCACTCACAGCAACCCAGCGGAAGAGCTGGCAACAGAACAGAGGGTCACGGACCTCTGCTCTCCACTAACGTAAGAGGGGGACCCTGTGGTAGTGGATGGGACTGTGGTCTCCACTCACAGCAACCCAGCGGAAGAGCTGGCAACAGAACAGAGGGTCACGGACCTCTGCTCTCCACTAACGGAAGAGGGGGACCCTGTGGTAGTGGATGGGACTGTGGTCTCCACTCACAGCAACCCAGCGGAAGAGCTGGCAACAGAACAGAGGGTCACGGATCTCTGCTCTCCACTAACGGAAGAGGGGGTCCCTGGGGTAGTGGATGGGACTTCGGTCTCCACTGACACAACCCCAGAAAATGGTACAGGACTGGGACAGGAGGATGTCGGCTTTGCTTTGCAAGCACCGGGTTTTTTTTTTACCTAGCACCAGTGGATGAGACTTCAGTCTCCACTGGTATACCCCAGGAAGAGGGAGCAGTTGGCCCAGACCCCCAACAGCATGATGGACTGAGCCCAGCCACCCTGCCTTCTCTCCAGTGGCTGAAAGGACTCCAGGGAGAAGGGCCAGTCCAGGCCTCTCCCCAGCGGCAGGCGTGCTCTCTGAGAGAGGAAGAGGTTGGCGGGGTGAGTAATGCTCAGTTTGGAGCCATTTATTTGGGGTATGGTATGGATACCAGCATTGGAGGACTGGAACTGCTGACTGACTTCGAAGTCAACACGTTTGGGGTTCCCTCCTGTGTCCGTCTCCCACCGAAAGAGGAGAGATGTAATGGATTGAACCGTGACAACCAGAGACTTTGGAAGGATGAGAGATACTCTTTTGCCAGCGGCACTAATAACTCCTGGGTCTAAGTCCACCCTGTGCCCTTTGGGCGTAGGGTGGCTAATAGAATCATAATTCATGTATCACATGAGATGGGACATTAATAATAATTCATTTTTGCAGGATAGACTGCAATATTACAAGTGGTTCATGTTGACTCTACCAGTCAAAAGAATGACTCTTTAATGCTTAGCTCCGTCTATTGAAATGTTAAGTGAGGTTGGCTCTTCAATGTGTGGACACATTCTGTTGAAAGGTGTTAATTACATCGGCTCCTGAAAGACCTTTTCATTGTGTGATTCATTGTGTTTAAAGCTCTGTGTTAACGTCTCTCTTCAGATATATTGAATTAGCATGGCAATTGTATTTTGTTTGAATTCTACTGATAAAGGAATGTGATAGATCTTGTCAGTATCGGTGCTGAAATGTCTGCTAGAGAATTAGCCTCAGTGTGTGAATAGGGGTGTGGAGATTGCATTGTCCTGTGATTAACTTTAACATGCTGTACTAGATATATAAGCAAGCTAATAAACCAATAAAGTGTTCATTTGGAAACAAGTACAGAGCTTGTGTCTTGTCTTGATTATGGGGAATGGAATGGATCATGTATGCAGGATTGTCGCAGTGTGTCGGATAAGCTTGTCGTGGGTGGATGGAAGGGTGTAAACGGTGGTGACCGTTACAGCACCCCTGGACTGCCACTCCAGGGGCACAATATCCATAGGCTTTTCAACCAACCCTGACCAACAGCCTGGACCTGCAGCACCCAGCCAGGAAGGTAAGAGCTCTGAGAGATTGGGGAGAGCCCACGCCAACAGGCTACTCCCGCTTCTCCCATCCCTCCCTCTTAATCACATTCGGGAAATACTAATCTGCTCCCCCGGTGGGAAGTAGGAGCTAGTATTCTCTCCCGAACAACTGACCAGGGCAGGCACCACAAAATCCAGGCCAGAAGGCCAGGGACCCGGCCCTTCAGCTTCGACCGCATGTTTCTCCGTCCAAATCAGAAGGTTTTCACCTCCACGCCAGCAGGTTCTCCATTTGCTACCGCAATCCCTTTCCACCTCGCTGTGTATTAGGGACGGTTAGCATAGCGCCCCCTCCTGGCAACTGATAAGAACAGATATTACACTTGATCTTAACCAAAAGGCAGAGAAGCTCTCCTGTTTCCAAAAGGGAGGTTTAACACAAGGTTGCTCTGGAGTGGGGCCTTTGCTACCCTTATGTCCCATCCCAAGTCATGGATGTCATTAAGAACTCACGGGGAGAGTGGGAGGATGACCTGATTTGGGATTATTTGCATGTCCCCAAACCGTTAAGGGTGACATATAGCAGTGTCTGGGCTTGCTTCAAGGACATTCGAGAGGAATGGAAGTTGGGGCGTGCAATCTACAGAGACCGGGTCCTGGTTGTAAAGGTGGGTCGGCCTACCAGGAGCCACTCGGTCTCTGTCAGAGAAGAAGGGGATGGCCGGAGGAGGTTGCCGCCAGATCCACGTTTCTACCTGTGAGAGGGACTTCTGTGCTTTGTAGCCCTCAGGTAGGAGCGGCCACCAGGACTGCAAGGACAGGGCAGGACTTGGGTGGTTTTCTCCAGAGACAAACCTTGAGCAGGGATAGTGATTGCCTGACGTTCTGGAAGAGTGGCAGGGCACAGGAATGGAGTGACAGGGAACTTATGTGAGGAGCCCTGACCAATCCCCAACTGGAATTGGCAGGGCGCAGGCCTCCTATATAAGCTCAGGTCCAGCCCGATGGAGGCGAGTTGTCGGCTGGGAGACGTGGAGAATGGAGCGCTAGATAGCAGCAGGGACCAATCCCCATCTGGGATGGGTGCACGGCCCAGCGGAGGAGCCCGAGAGAGCTGGAAGGGAGCCTCATCCTTACACGGTCAAGGAGGAGATGTCCTGGAAGAGAGGGCTGGAGAAGCTATCGGAACGCATTTCCAGTTAATGTTCTCCATCATGGACTCAGGGCATGAGAAGGTCGGTGAGTGTGACACAGTGGATTTCTGGAAGAGGCATGTCAGGGGAGCTGGGTGTAAGGCCAGAGGAGTAACTGTGGGGTTTCTGTCAAATCTATTCAGCCTGCGGGGGCAGGATTTGCAAGTTAGGCTAGCTGGGTTCAGTAGCCTAACTTGCCCCCCCTCCCACACCAAAGCACCCTGTCCCTATGTTGATGAGGACAGGGCCTCTTCCCGACAACCCTGGCTGTTGGTTGTCAGGGTCTACGGGCGGGGAGCTTATTGGAATCCGGGAGCCCCCTTTAATAAGGGGGCATCCAGATCCCGGCCCCCCATCCTAGGTGAATGAGTATGGGGTACATCCTACCCCTACCCATTCACCGGAGCTGACTAATAAATTACTTTAAAAACCTGTGTAGTGTGTTTTTTTTTTAAACATTTTCCTCCAGGTGAATGGGTAGGGGTACGATGTACCCCATACTTATTCACCTAGGGTGGGGGGTCGGGATCTGGGCGCCCCCTTATTAAAGGGGGCTTCCGGATTCCGATAAGCTCTCCGCTTGCAGACCGACACCCAACGGCCAGGGTTGTCGGGAAGATGCCCTGTCCTCATCAACATGGGGACAGGGTGCTATGGGGTGAGGGGGCTGCAGGGCGCCCCCCTGCCCCACAGCACCTACCTCCCCATGTTGAGGGCATGCAGCCTTGTACAGTTAAGGAGGGGGGCGCTCACCCGTCCCCATCCTATTTCCTGACCGGCCGGGCTGCGTGCTCGGATACAGGTCTGGTATGGATTTTGGGGGGAAACCATGCCGTTTTTTTAATTTGAAATTTGGCGTGGAGTTCCCCCTCAAGATTCATACCAGACACAGTGCTTGGTATTGGCAGGGATCCAAGTCAGATCCCCATTCAATATCGTGCCGCGGCTAAACGCAACCGCAGCTACAGTAATCGCACTGTACAAATGCAGCTGATCGCTGTGCCTGGGCCATAAAATGACTGTTCATCGTCTCTGAGGTAATAGATGGAGGTCTGACAGTAGGGTGATATGGTGGATGTTAGTAACTAGTAGCAACCATCCGCTACACATGTCTAATATCACCACTAATGATCAGTCTGCAATATTCAAACATTAAATCTACAAACCTGGAGCTGGGACGTCCCTGCGCACAGGAGGACCCTCCAAACGTGTGTTGGTGTCCTTGTTGACGGCTACATAGGCTGTGAGAGAGGAGACAACACCAGACTGCAGACTGGTCTCCAAGATCTTCTTCTTCACTTCTTCAGATGGTGACTCTAGTCCATGTTCCAGCTCAGAGATCAGAGTTTTGGCTGCCAGTCTGTGGATGGTGGGCCTGAAAGAGGATATACAGCACATGAGGAGACCAGACCCCATTTTGTTTGTGGGTAGTGTGTTAAAGAAAATGGATAGCGTACAAGGGCACCAGATCTCTGCCAGTCTGTGGATGGTTGGTGAAAGATGCATGAAAGTGCATGAGGAGACCTGAGCTCTGCCAGTCTATGGTAGGGTGTCCACATTTCCAAACTGCCATTCAGGGACACACTTCTCTCCCACCTTCCCCAAAAAAAGATGGGGGGGAGCGGGGGGAAATGTAGTCTCGGGGGTTGATGGGGAATTTGGTGGTGGGTTATTTGTCGGGTGAATGTGCCACTTGCCACCAGATGCAGTGCCGCTTGCCACCAGATGCAGTGCTGCTGTCACTCCCACAGCCCCATGCATAGAAGGAAAGGAGTGTCATCACTATCTGGAGAGTGAAGATCACACCAGTCCCTGCTGCTTGCTGCTGGGTGCCGGAGAAGGAGGTGGTGCCGAGGTGGGTGGGGACAGCAGTGCTGCACTAGGCGCAGGCTCGCTCTCGGCCTCAGTGTCGGAGAGTAAATTGTCACTGGTTGCAAGAAATTTAGTTATTAGTTAGTAGGGGGTGGCTGTGTCCTCTACTTCATTCAGGGACCCGGGACAGATATGTCAATTGCGGGACAGTCCCGGGCAATCCGGGACACGTGGGCACCCTAGTCTATGGATGAAGTTTAAGAGAAGATAGTGCATTAGTAAACCAGAACTTCGTCAGTCAGTGTATGGTAGGTGATAGCAGAGCTTTTTTTCAGGGGGAACTCGGTTCCACCACCTCTGGCCCAGACCCTTTGGTGCCCGCTCACCATAATCACTTGTTAACACAGAAGTCTGGTTTCTATGTTTACAAGTGACAGCTCTGCACTCTGTGTGTAACCCCCTAAACTCTGCACTCTGTATGTAATGCAGTCCTGGTATTTAATGCCCCTTTAAGACCCTTCTACTGTTTGTGAAATCAGGATGGGGTCATGGTTGAGTTCCTGCACCTATTTTCTGAGGAAAAAAAGCTCTGAGTGATAGAGGATAGACAGTGAATTAGGAGCCATGAGCTCTACCAATCTATGCATAGGGACGTTAGTTCGACTCGAACATCTGGTGTTCATTTGTTCTAAAACAAACCAAACATATGAGGCAGAATGCACCATAATGCACTGCGAGATCGCAGTGCATTGCTGTATGATGATTGACCATAGCATGCACCTGCCCTGCATGCTTTGGCCATTTACTGCGCGTTCTGCTGAGAGAGACATAATTGGCCAAAGGCAGGGTGCTTTTGGCCAATCATGGTTTAGGGTGACCAAGTCAATGCCCCACACTATATAAGGCTGCTTACAGAGTCACCGTGTGTTGTTGGTGGGACAGAGAGATAACTTGAGTTAGATTAAGCAGGCAGGTTATTCAGTTAGTGGCAGTGTATTTGATTAAAGGGGTTGTAAAGGAAAATAATGTTTTCCCTAAATAGCTTCCTTTACCTTAGTGCAGTCCTCCTTCACTTACCTCATCCTTCCATTTTGCTTTTAAATGTCCTTATTTCTTCTGAGAAATCCTCACTTCCTGTTCTTCTATCTGTAACTCCACACAGTAGGGTGACCACGTGTCCCGGATTGCCCGGGACAGTCCCACATTTTGCAGGTCTGTCCCGGGCACATTCATGTCAAGACAATACAATGTCCCAGAATGAAACTGACACAGCCACCCCCCGGAACAATCTGATATCCCCAAAAAAGTCTATCACATCACCACTTTACTCACTGACTGTACTTGCCCTGGCCGGGAATGCCTGGAGGAGCACAATCCCCGCCCCCTGCTTGTGATTGGAGAAATCATAAAACCCGCCCTTTGTGTCCAATCACTGTGCTGTGATTCCTTGCAGCACAAGCTGATTTTTAGGAAGGGAGGGTGTCCCTGAATGGTCGTTTGGAAATGTGGCCACCCTACTATACATTAATGTAAGGCTTTCTCCCTGGTGTGGAGAAAGCCTCTTGGTTTGCGAGCATAATTTGTTCCAGAAACATGCTTGTAATCCAAAGCAATTGTATATCAAAGCATTTTTTTTTACAGAGTATAAGAGAGAAGAGAGGCACCTCTAAGTGTAGCAATAAGTTGCTAAATGTTGTATCTTCATTAAATGTAACCATATTGCTACACATAGGTGTGCGCAGCGTATTGCATTAGGGTGTGCACCCCAACGTTTAAACACACATGAATGCCACCTGCTATCGCAAGGAGGATTCTCTCGTGGTGCAAGATAGTTGATTGGAACCATATTATGTTACACCCTAGAAACGAGTGTAATGTGTTACTAAAGTCAAACTTAGCCTTTAATATAAAGGTGGCATTTACACTGGCCACTGGCACCCCCAACCACCCACCTGGTGCTGCCCCTGGATAATGCTAATGCACATGGAATGATTACTGTGTGCCCAGTCACACCTGGCACACCCTGTGCGCACGCCTTTGTTGCTACACTTAGGCCGCGTACACACGATCAGTCCATTCGATGAGAACGGTCCAAATAAATAACCGATTGTGTCAGAACGCGGTGACATAAAACACAACGACTTGCTGAAAAAAATGAAGTTCAATGCTTCCAAGCATGCGTCGACTTGATTCTGAGCATGCGTGGATTTTTAATCGATGCTCGTGCATACTAACGATCGGTTTTGACCTATCGGTTAGGCGTCCATCGGTTAAATTTTAAAGCCAGTTCTATTTTTTGGACCGAAGGATAACTGACCAATGGGGCCCACACATGATCGGTTTGGACCGATGAAACTGACCTTCCGTCCATTTTCATCGCTTTTGACCGTTAGTGTATACGCGGCCTTAGGCCCTGTACACACGATCAGACCGGTCTGATGAAACTTGTCCGACGGACCGTTTTCATCAGACAACTCTGAACTTGTCTGATGGTCTGATGTGCGTACACACCATCAGACCAAAAATCCGATCAGACCAGAAGGCGGTGACGTAGAACACAACGACGTGATGAAAAAACAAAGTTCAATGCTTCCAAGCATGCGTCTACTTGATTCTGAGCATGCGCAGGTTTTTGGTCCGATGCTTTTGTGTACTAACCATCGAACCTGTCCGACGGACATGTTCCATCAGACAGGTTTTAAAGCAAGTTTTAAAACTTTGGTCTGACGGACAACGGTCACACCATTGAACTGGTCCGATGAAACTGGTCTGCAGACCAGTTTCATCGGACATGTTTGATCGTGTGTACGCGGCCCTTAGAGTCTTCTCTCCATTTTTATACTCAGTTGTGACATGACGCTACTCTAATATCAAGACATCGCTTGTATATCAAGGCAAAATTTATTAAAACAATTTGCTTGTCTTGCAAAACGCTCTCAAACCAAGTTACTCTCAAACCAAGGTTTTACTATATATATATATATATATATATATATATATATATATATATATATATATATATACACACACACACATATATAGGGCCAGATTCTCAGAGGCGTTACGACGGAGTATCTCAGATACCCCGTTGTATCGCCTTTTTTTTGTCCTCGTATCTATGCGCGTGATGCTTAGCATCACTTTTGCATAGATACGCTTCTACATCCGACAAGTGTAAAAGCATTACACTTTCGGATCGTAGGTGTAATGACAACTCCGGGCACTAGGTGGCCTTCACGTTGTTTTTTCATTTGCATATGCAAATGAGGCTAGTACGGCGATTCCCGATCGCTTTTACGCCGCCCCGTCGTCGCGTACGTCGTTCAGCTTCTATGTGGAGTAACCTTACGAAGTTCCGTCGGATGCCGTCGGGTGCCGTCGGACGCCATGTTAAGTATGGCGTCGGGTCAGCGTCGGCTTTTTCTGTCGCTTACGTAGTTTTACTAACTCGTTCGCGAATAGGGACATGCGTAGTGACGCTCACGTCGCTTTGACGTCAGTTTCAACGACGCTTCCCGACGTGAGCTGGAGCATGCGCACTGGGCTTTTTCCCCGGCCGGCGCTTGCGCAGTTCGTTCGACGCGGGGGCGCGCTTAATTTAAATGCAAGCCGCCCCATTTGAATTGCGCGGGTTTACGCTTGGCGATTTACGAGACGCCGGCGAAAACTACGGAGCAAGTGCTTTGAGAATAAAGCACTTGCTCTAGTACGCAGCGGCGGCGTAGTGTAAATGGCTTACGCTACGCCACCGAAAATATACGAGAATCTGGCCCCTAGAATGCAGAGTACACACACATATATATATATATATATATATATATATATATATATATATATATATATATATATATATATATATGTATACTGTATATATACTCTGCATTCAGTGTAGCCTATATCTACAGTTCATTCAGTGGTGTAATGTTTCTAATACACTTCAGGCAGTGTACTCCATATCTAATACAGTGTGTACAGTTTCTACTACACTTCTGGTGGTGTACACAGTATAAAATACAGTGCAGCCGTTGTACAGTTGCTAATACATTGTGTACACAATATCTAATACAGTGTAGTGTACATCATGTCCGGAAGGCCACCACGAAGAGGCAGACGCTCACGGGCCACTAAATGAGGACAAGCAGCCTCTGGGCTAGATTCAGGAAGAAGTTACGTTGGCGTATCTCGAGATACGCCGCGTAACTTCTAAGATGCTCCGGCGTATCTTTTTTCTATATTCAGAAAACAAGATACGCCAGAATTTACCTAAGATACGAGCGGCGTAAGTCTCTTACGCCGTTGTATCTTAGTTGCATATTTGCGCTAGCTGCTAGGTGGCGTTCCCCTCGATTTACGCCTCGAATATGCAAATTAGCTAGATACGCCGATTCACGGACGTAGTTGCGGCCGGCGTATCTATTTGCGTCGTATACGTTAGGCTTACACCCGCCGTAAAGTTACCCCTGATATATGAGGCGCAGCCAATGTTAAGTATGAACGTCGGGACAGCATCGTATTGTACGTCGTTTACGTCGTTTGCGTAAGTCGGTTCAGAATGGGGCTGGACGTAAGTTACATTCACGTTGTTTTCGTTGACTATTTGTGACGTGATTTGGAGCATGCGCACTGGGATACGTTCACGGCCGGCGCATGCTCAGTACGTTCGGAGTGTCATTTACGTAGGGTCAGTTTTAATTTAAATACAACACGCCCCCTACCTGCCCTATTTGAATTACGCGGCGGTACGTCGGGCCATTTACGCTACGTCGCCACAACTTACGGAGCAAGTGCTTTTGTGAATACAGCACTTGCCTGTAAAAGTTGCGGAGGCGTAGCGTAAATCAGATACGCTACGCTCGCACAAAGATACGCTCTCCATCCTGAATCTAGCCCTCTGTGTCTACAGTCAACTGTTGTGGCCATGGAAATGGTGCATCCTCTGCATGTGACCGTGGGGCATGATTGTCCTTTTTTGCTGCTGAGGGCCATGTTATTGAGCCACAACATGCAGAAGAGTTGGTGGAGTTGGATAACAAAGCCGTCCTCATCCTCTGTCACCCAGGCTCAGCGTAGTTTGCCTTCCAACGCAGCTGCCAAAGCGGCCTCTTCCATCGGCTCTTTGTCCACAGTCACTCCTTCCGTAGCCCCATCATCATGCATTAAGGAGCCCGCAGAATTATTCGACCACAATGACAGTTATATGCTGCTGGGAGGTGCGCAGCAATTTGAAGGCTCTGATGTTGTTTCCCAGGTTGAGGAAGGGAGTAATGTGAGCCTAGAGAGAGGGGGTGCCAAAGAAGGACAAGAAACTGGCAAGTAATGTTTCACAGCACGGCGCCGTTCCTGCGCCCAACAAGAGTATCTGTGAGGGGTTTCAGTGTTGTGGCGCCACCTATATAGGGCAGGCTGTATAGTATATATACTGCTGTTTAGAGTATATAAGGCTTGGAGGACACCCACGCCATTTAAAAAACAAAAAATTGGTGCAGGTTTCCCCTTAAAATCTACACCAGATCTGAAGGGCCTGGTATGGATTTGGGGGGGAGGGGGGGGGACTGCCATGCCATTTTTTTGGGGCATCTTTATCTGTATTGCCGGGATTACATTACATTGCATTACAGTTTTAAATTACCCTTTTCCTTTAGAAATGGCATTTTGCTGTGGTACTGTTCTAAACACGGGTAAAATGCGCTACTTTACAGACATACTATAGACACCCCCCAGGCACGATATATAAAGGAAAATTATATTTTTATTGTTTCGCTTTAAGCATTAATAAAATCACTGCTTCCGCAAAAGCAGCTGTTTTTAAAACTTTTTTTGCATTGATACATGTCCCCTGGGGCAGGACCCAGGTCCCCAAACATGGCAGTAACTTGCATATAAGCCTTTAAAATTAGCACTTTTGATTTTTCATGTTCGTGTCCCATAGACTTTAGCGGTGTTTGCTTGTCCATGCAAATTTTTTGCCTGTTTGCATGTTCTGGTCCGAACCAAACCCAGGGGGGGGTGTTTGGTTCATCCCTATCTATGTATAGTGGACTTAAAAGATGATAGACAATGCATAAGGAGACATAAGCTCTGGCAGTGGTGGTGATCCTTAAAAAACATGGGAATTTTTGCCGATGATATAGGTTTCAATATATTTAATACTGACCTTTCCAAACTCTGCACATCCAAGGGAAAACGAAGATCATTCATTACAATTTCATTTTGTAACTTGTACTGAAGACAGACCACACCTTCGGCTTCATTCTCCACCTAGAAAAATGATTTCAAGATAGTGTAAATCTCAAATCGCTCAATGCTCTGAAATTTATACATGCGAGATAAAGATGAGCCTGATGTTCGATTCAAATGTAAGTTCAGGTTCGCTGAACAAACAAATGGGGCACTCGTGGGACATTTGCCTGTTGTTGAGTGCCCCATAATGCAATGCGATCTCGCAGTGCATTGATTACTGCTGATTGGCAAAAGCATGCACCTGACCCATATGCTTTGGCCAATCACAGCACAATGTACTGTGAGAGCCATGATTGGCAAAAGGCAGGGTGCCTTTCGGCAATTATGGCTCAGTGGCTAAGTCCACGCCCCACACTATATAAGGCTGCTTGCATGGCAGTTTTGTGTACGGTGTATTAGTAGAGATTAGGCTGGTTAGTTAGTGTATTGTATGGTCAGTCAGTTTAGTGTGTATAATACAGTGTAGTGCAGTGTGTATAACATAGTCTAGTGTAGTGTGTGGGTATAATGAGTAGTGCAGTGTGTATAACACAGTGTAGTGTAGTGTGTGTATAATACAGTGTAGTGTGTATAATACAGTGTAGTGTGTGTAGCGCCTGGTTACTTAAAAAGCACCGGTGCTAGTTATGTTTAGAGAGGGATCAGAGTGTTAACTGACTCTGATACAATTATTATGTTCTAAACTGGTCTCTGTCTCAGCTTGGCTATGCTGTGGGCTGTGTATTGTTACCGGGGTGTAGTTCCTATCCCAGGACAGTGGGTGGCAGCAGTGGGGTCGAGGTTTGGGTGCTATTCCCCAGCAGCCATTCAGGAGGGAGTTTCCTTTCTGTGCATGCTGGGGGAGGGTATTTATGGGGCAGACGCCATTGGTTTGGGATCTTCTTCGGAGTGCGGCACCCACCTTTGGGGGGACTGCGCATCACAGACTCCCGGCGTAATGGTCTTCCATGCCGGGGTGCACATGCCACGCGGTGTTCCTGGTTCCGGGACCATGTTGGCCCGGAACATTTGCGCTGTGGCAGGGAGCCCAGTGGTCGGCTGAAGGTCCCAAGCTGTATAGCTTTTTGGTGGGGAGTCCATCTGAGGAGAGCCAATGAGAGGCTGGCGATCCACTAGGGTCTCGACAAACCACCAGGGATCAAGGTAGCCGGACACTGAGAGACTGGTCATCTGTCAGTCGGTACCTGAAAATTATCCTTGAAGGAGATCCAGACGCAATTATATCAAGGAGGATCATCTCTGTGATCACAATCACAGAGAGGGCCTGTGGCAGAGGCTTTTCCATGAGTCCATTTCAGTCCAAGTTCGAGCAATACTCTGGCTGCCAGGTCAGTGAGAGTAGACCTGTCCAGGTACACTATACCTACTCTGGCTAGAGTGGCAGAGAATACAAAGCATTGTTGGAAGCAGATGACACACAACTGTATTTTCGCATCTGCAACAAAAAGGATCATCATCTCAGTCTAGAGACATGCCTCTCTTTGATAGAAAACTGAATGACGAAGAGTTATCTCAAACTCAATGGCGCCAAATCATCACCCCTAGCACCACAGTCAAAAGTCTCGGAGTCATCTTCGACACCTACATGACAATGGACGCACAAATAGGGTCAGTAGTCAGCGGATCTCACCATCTGCTGTGCCTACTACGCAGACTTATTTCATTCATTCCTAAAGAAGACATAGCAGTCGTGGTGAGAACAATTGTGAACCCCAGACTGGACTATGCAAATGCCCTTTACCTCGGACTCCCAAAGTACCAAATCTCCTGTCTGCAAGTCATTCAAAATATGGCCACCAGACTTGTGACTTGGAAAAAAACATGGGAATCAATCTCACCTTCGCTGAGAACCCTTCTTTGGTTGCCAGTAAAAGACAGAATTGCTTTTAAAGCATTCTGTCTGACACATAAGTGCATCCATGGGAAGGCCCCCCAATATCTATGCAAAAAATGAAAACCTCACAACCCCAATCGCGTTCTGCTATCCACCTACCAAAAGCTGCTCCAGGTACCCAAAGCCAAATACAAGTCCAAAGGAGAAAGAGATTTGCGCTCCAAGGTCCCAGACTATGGAACGCTTTACCAACCAGCATTTGGTTGGAGGAGAACCACTTGGCATTCAGAAGAAAGATCAAAACTCATCTCTTTTGATTTCAAAGGAGACAGGAACAACGAGTGCCCAGAGGCGATTTAGTTTGCATGTGCCACGCTATATAAGTTTTTCACTCACTCACTCACTCAGGACTGTTTCCCTATTGTTGCGCCTAAATCTGCTATTTCTTCTTCTACTTCACCTCTACTCTTCACCACAAGTTTTACTGTTTTTACCCGGCCGGGTAATAAAGAGCACAGAAAAAGACACCTGTCGTGGACATTCCGTTACTACTATATTCACTATACACCCCTAAGACGGCGGAAGAGCCACGAGGTAACGTGCCACCCAAAACAAACCAGCAACTCTTTCGGGGGTAGTGCTACATGTGTATAATACAGTGTAGTGCAGTGTGTGTAAATCGCAGTGTAGTGTGTTATAACACAGTGTAGTGCAGTGTGTATAACGCAGTGTAGTGTAGTGTGAATAACAATGTTGTGGTGCTACTAAAGTGTTAGTTTCTGTGTCAAAATTATCCCATTTTCTATTTATGAATCATATTTTTTTCTTGCGGTATTAAGTTCTGTTGCTGCATTATAAGTACTCCCCCTTCTGTGTCACAGGTGTTATTCCTTCTGCATCAGCACAGCAGTGGTATACTACTTTAGTTTTTTTGGCAGGGAAGCAGCACTAAGAATACTTAGGGCATAATTGTTGTCAATTCTTCTGCGTCGCAGGTGTTCCTCTTACTGCGTCAGCAGTGGTTGCCTACTAAAAAATAGTGTTCGTAATGGAGGTAGCACATTCATCACGCTGTAACAGACTGAAAATCGCAAATCATCTCTTACCAAACTTTTACTAACACAAAATCAGCAAAAGCAACCCCAAGGGTGGCGTCATCCAAATGGAACTTCCCCTTTGCTAGAACATTTTTTTTTTAACGGCAAGGCAGGCTTACCAATAATCGGGTTGAAAACAACGTTTTTTTCTAGACCATAAAAATTGTTTGTGTGTACCCGCCATGAGTTCCACCAACATCTTTGCACTTATAGGGCCAGATTCAGGTAGAGTTAGGCTGGAGTATCAGTGATTCGCCAGCCTAACTCTCACTTTGAGCTGGCGTTTCTGTTTTCTCGGGCCCGACGCAGTGACTTTCCGACGTTTCCGTAAGCGATACACGGCGTAAAGAAAAACATGCCTCCTAGGTGGAGTATCCTATGTTAAGTATGGCCGTAGTCATCGCGTGGAATTTAAAAATTTTCGCGTCGTTTGCGTAAAACGTCCGTGAATGGGGATTGACGTCATTGACGTTCACTGACAGAATTTGGAGCATGCGCACTGACAGTCGATGCATGCGCAGTACGTTCGCCGCGGGATCGCGCCTAGTTTAAATACTACACGCCCCCTACCCGCCAAATTTGAATTCCACCGGCTCATTTTCGATACGCCGCCGCAACTTTAGGAGCAAGTGCTATGTGAATAACAGTACTTGCTCCTAAAGTTTTGGCGGAGTAACGTAAATGACAAACGTTACTCCACCATAAAGATCCGCTCTCCTACCTGAATCTGGCCCATTGGTAGGTGAGAGAAGATGGACAGTACAAGAGGAGACCAGAGCTTAGCCAGTCTGTGCATAGTGGGCCAGAGAAGATGGACAGTGTATGAGGAGACCAGAGCTTAGCCAGTCTGTGAATGGTGGGTGAGAGAAGATGGGCAGTGCATGAGGAGACCAGGGCTCATCCAATCTGTGGATGGTAGGTAAATAAAGATGGACAATGCATGAGAAGAACAGAGCTCTGCCAGTCTGTGCATAGTGGGTCGGAGAAGATGGACAGTGTATGAGGAGACCAGAGGTCAGCCAATCTGTGGATGGTGAGCGAGAGAAGATGGACAGTACATGGGAAAACCAGAGCTCTGCCAGTCTGTGGATAGTGGGTGAGAGAAGACGGACAGTACATGAGGAGACCAGTGCACTGCCAGTCTGTGGAGGGTGGGTGAGAGAAGATGGAGAACGTCCCCTTGTGGCACTTACTGTGTGTGTTTTGTGATCTGGGAAGTACAATACCTCTTTAGTTTTCATGTTTATTCAATTCTTACTTTAATCCACAGCCAGCGGCTGCCTATGCCATACCTTGTCCTTTCCTTTGTAATGCCCAATAATAAAAACAATTTGACAGCCTTGAAGCTGAAGTAACACACTAATCACAATCTTCCCAGGGCTCACATACCTTTCCCTTCAGCTGAACATAGACAATAGATCGTTGACCCTGGAAGATGCAGGTGGGGACCTTGGACAGGATGGTGGCTTCCACACCAGAAGGAAGGGTCCATGTGAGGGAGATGTCCTTCACAGGGGGCTGTAAAGAGTACTTGAGTGTCCGAAGAACCTAGAGAGGTTAGTAGAAAAAAAAAAAAACAATAGGTCACAAGTGGGACCATTACAACAAGTAAATTGTCACACATGGTGTCAGGAAAAGGTCCATCCGCTGGTGCTATTGATATTTTGTCTTGCAGTGCTGCGTCCCACCAGCAGGGGTCTCCTGGCAGTTCGGAGCTGTCAGGGGAACTTCCCCCTGCTGGTATATCACCTTTGGGATGCAGTACTGACCTCCACCAGCGGATGGACCCTGGCAGTGTGGAACACCTGGCCTTTGCTCCGTTCAGGTGTGACCTGAACCCAATCAGTACACCCACTATAAATACCCGGCGAGTTCAAACAGAACTCGCCCTGGTATCTGTTTACTAACCAGACCCTGAACCTGCTTTGGACCTCTGACCTGATCCGATCTGTCCTGACCTGATCCCGATCCCTCTCCTGGACATTTCCTTCCTGCCCCTTCCCTGTCTGCAGCCTCTTTGAATGATCTCCTGGTATTTGACCCCGGCTTGGCTTTGGCTTATGAGTATTGCATTCTCCCTGAACTTGTATATAGCTTTTGTGTTATTCGTGCACTTATTTTCTCACCTTTGTAAATAAACACCTTTTCCCACTATATACAGTGTTGGTCTCCTCAGTGTAGGCACACAGTCCTGGTCCATCTAGAATCCCTGACAGTATACCAGGGCCATTTTGACCAGACGTGCCTGCAACCCTGACGTTCCTGTGCCAGCCTGCCACCCTGACGTTCCTGTGCCAGCCTGCCACCCTGACGTTCCTGTGCCAGCCTGCCCCCCTGACGTTCCTGTGCCAGCCTGCCCCCCTGACGTTCCTGTGCCAGCCTGCCACCCTGACGTTCCTGTGCCAGCCTGCCACCCTGAAGTTCCTGTGCCAGCCTGCCACCCTGACGTTCCTGTGCCAGCCTGCCAACCCGATGTTCCTGTGCCAGCCTGCCAACCTGATGTTGCTGTGCCAGCTTGCCAGTCCGCTGCCCAGCTTGATGACTTCCAGTCCGCTGCCCAGCTTGATGACTTCCAGTCCGCTGCCCAGCTTGATGACTTTCAGTCCGCTGCCCAGCTTGATGACTTCCAGTCTGCTGCCCCGGTTGATGACTTCCAGTCTGCTGCCCCGGTTGATGACGTCCAGTCTGCTGCCCCGGTTGATGACTTCCAGTCTGCTGCCCCGGTTGATGACGTCCAGTCTGCTGCCCCGGTTGATGACGTCCAGTCTGCTGCCCCGGTTGATGACGTCCAGTCTGCTGCCCCGGTTGATGACTTCCAGTCTGCTGCCCCGGTTGATGACTTCCAGTCTGCTGCCCCGGTTGATGACTTCCAGTCTGCTGCCCCGGTTGATGACTTCCAGTCTGCTGCCCCGGTTGATGACTTCCAGTCTGCTGCCCCGGTTGATGACTTCCAGTCTGCTGCCCCGGTTGATGACTTTCAGTCCGCTGCCCAGCTTGATGACTTCCAGTCTGCTGCCCAGCTTGATGACTTCCAGTCTGCTGTCCAGGTTGATGACTTCCAGTCTGCTGCCCAGGTTGATGACTTCCAGTGTGCTGCCCAGGTTGATGACTTCCAGTGTGCTGCCCAGGTTGATGACTTCCAGTGTGCTGCCCAGGTTGATGACTTCCAGTGTGCTGCCCAGGTTGATGACTTCCAGTGTGCTGCCCAGGTTGATGACTTCCAGTGTGCTGCCCAGGATGATGACTTCCAGTGTGCTGCCCAGGTTGATGACTTCCAGTGTGCTGCCCGGCTTGATGACTTCCAGTGTGCTGCCCAGGTTGATGACCTCCAGTCCGCTGCCCTGCCTGATGACCTCCAGTCCGCTGCCCAGCTTGATGACTTCCAGTCCGCTGCCCAGCTTGATGACTTCCAGTCCGCTGCCCAGCTTGATGACTTCCAGTCCGCTGCCCAGCTTGATGACTTCCAGTCCGCTGCCCAGCTTGATGACTTCCAGTCCGCTGCCCAGCTTGATGACTTCCAGTCCGCTGCCCAGCTTGATGACTTCCAGTCCGCTGCCCAGCTTGATGACTTCCAGTCCGCTGCCCAGCTTGATGACTTCCAGTCTGCCGCCCGGCTTGATGACTTCCAGTCTGCTGCCCCGGTTGATGACTTCCAGTCTGCGGCCCAGCTTGATGACCTCCAGTCCGCTGCCCAGCTTGATGACTTCCAGTCCGCTGCCCAGCTTGATGACTTCCAGTCCGCTGCCCAGCTTGATGACTTCCAGTCCGCTGCCCTGCTCGATGACCCGGAGCCTGCTGCCCAGTTCGCTGACCCGGAGCCTGCTGCCCAGTTCGCTGACCCGGAGCCTGCTGCCCAGTTCGCTGACCCGGAGCCTGCTGCCCAGTTCGCTGACCCGGTGCCTGCTCCCCAGCTCGACGACCCGGATGTACCCACCTCTCGGCTCAAGCCTCCCATTGCCCAGTTGGTCACTCTGGACTTTCCCCGGCAACGGATAGTTGGAGCGTCCAGAGGCCGCTCCTTTGAGGGGGGGTACTGTCAGGAAAAGGTCCATCCGCTGGTGCTATTGATATTTTGTCTTGCAGTGCTGCGTCCCACCAGCAGGGGTCTCCTGGCAGTTCGGAGCTGTCAGGGGAACTTCCCCCTGCTGGTATATCACCTTTGGGATGCAGTACTGACCTCCACCAGCGGATGGACCCTGGCAGTGTGGAACACCTGGCCTTTGCTCCGTTCAGGTGTGACCTGAACCCAATCAGTACACCCACTATAAATACCCGGCGAGTTCAAACAGAACTCGCCCTGGTATCTGTTTACTAACCAGACCCTGAACCTGCTTTGGACCTCTGACCTGATCCGATCTGTCCTGACCTGATCCCGATCCCTCTCCTGGACATTTCCTTCCTGCCCCTTCCCTGTCTGCAGCCTCTTTGAATGATCTCCTGGTATTTGACCCCGGCTTGGCTTTGGCTTATGAGTATTGCATTCTCCCTGAACTTGTATATAGCTTTTGTGTTATTCGTGCACTTATTTTCTCACCTTTGTAAATAAACACCTTTTCCCACTATATACAGTGTTGGTCTCCTCAGTGTAGGCACACAGTCCTGGTCCATCTAGAATCCCTGACACATGGTAAACTATGAGTAATGATCAGTGGACACAGAGATAGACGCATATGGGGCTAAGGTCAGATAAACCTACAAAAAAAGGACAGAAGCTTTATTTATAGTGACACAGGGTGGAATTCTTGGACGACTGTTCTGGAATCATAAGTCGCTGGTCCTTAAAGCGGAGTTTCACCCACAAATGGAACTTCCGCCAATTTCAGGGGGGGCGGATACCTGTTAAACCCAGGTATCTGCTCCCACTTCCGGGCATAGATCGCCATTGTGCGGCCAACTATGCATTGTTTGGCTCCTCCTCCTTCAGCTTCAGGTGCTAACATCACAGGTTCCAATAGTAAGTGTCCTTATATTAAAAGTCAGCAGCTACAGTATTTTTCCTTCCCCCCAGGCGGAACTCTGCTTTAACTACAAAATGTATAGTGTTTTCTGGAGAGTAAACCTTTATCTGTGGCTTTTAGTTTGCAGCTATTCTACTGCTCCAGCAATCAAGAATATTGACTATTGTTTCCCTGAAATAGTGTACTCTTAACCATGAGTTCTTCAATAAACCAGCCTGGTCTCTCCCTGTTAAACTGCAGCCTAGTAAAAAGTGCTTATATATTGTGCATGGGTTCAGCAAGATATTTTTTTGGGGTGAAATTAAATACGCTAATGGGGATCGTTTTTGTTAAATGTTGTCCAGTGTCTCCTCTGTTCAAAATGTGTCAAAATAAATTCCTTTAAATACTGTATATACAGTCAATACAATATTTACAATAGCTGTCTTTTTTCTGAGAAATAAATACACTCAGTGGATTGTAGATTAAAAAGGAAATTTTTAAAAATGTCATTTAAAATGATCGTGTGTGGGCAAAATGTCATTTTATGTCTTCTGAAAAACGACAAAAAAAAAATTCGAACATGCTTGAATTTTTTATGTCATAAAAAATGATCGTGTGTGGGCAAAAATGACGTTTTAAACCCGCACATGCCCAGAAGCAAGTTAGGAGACGGGAGGTAAAACTACCATTCATAATGGAGTAAGCACATTCATCACGCTGTAACAGACAAAAAAGCAGGAATCGTCTTTTACTAACAAGTAAACAGCTAAAAGCAGCCTCAAGGCAAATAGAACTTCCCCTTTAGAGTGCCGTCGTTTTGTTCATCATTTTCCAAAAATGATGATGTGTACGCAACGTCATTTTTAATGATGAAGTTGGAAAAATTTAGTTTTTTTTCATGAAGAAAAATGACATTTTCTTTCATCACAAAAAGTGATCGTGTGTACGGGGCATAAGACCTATTTACAGGTTGTGAATTCTGAACTCAACAGGTTAATTGAAAGAGGGACTCATTCAATGTGGGAACACAGACTGTGAGGTGTTAATGTCGTCTGCTACTGTGATGTAAATTAATCTTAGTATGGCTCCTAATAACCTGTCATTGTGTTGTGCTAATGAACACTGTATTTTGTGAAGGGCTATTGATGATAAATGTGTATTGTGAGTTAACACAGTCTAAAGGTCAGATGTCTGACTTATCAGCTGTAGTTAATTAGCGCATGTAAATTATGTCTACTAACGGAATGTGTATTGTATAGCAGGGGAGAGGAGCAGGGATGTCTAGCTCGAGGGGGTCACATCTCGAAATCACCTCGTCTGGGTAAACGATTAGTTAATTAGCTCATGTTAATTTATGTTCTGGTTACCTCCTCTTAAAACTGTATATAAGGCTGTATTCTTGGTTCTATTAAAGACTCCGGCCCGGATCCACAAAATTTTTCAATGGCGTATCTAGAGATACGCCATTGTAAGTACAAATGTGCACCGTCGTATTGTTACGCCGATTCGCAAAGCTAGATACGTCGTAAAACATGGCCGACGTAACTTGCCGACGTATAGTGAGCGCATAGTTACGCTGGACGCAATCAGCGTACCCATGTTAAATATGCAAATGAGTAAGATACGCCGATTCACAAACGTACTTGCGACCGGCGCATGTTTTTAAGTGATTTGCGTAAGGGTTACGTCCGGCGTAAAGTTACCCCTCATAAAGGAGGCGCAGGAAATGTAAAGGTATGAGCCAGGGAACGGACACCGTCGAATTTTACGTCGTGTACGCCGTTTACGTAGTGTGTGAATAGGGCTGTGCGTAGGTTACGTCGTAGGCAGTGTTTCGACGTATCTTAGGCAGAAATTTCGACGTGACTGTGAGCATGCGCAGTTCGTTTTTTGAAGCTCAGTCCATCATTTGCATGGGGTCACACTTCATTATAATATATCACGCCCACTTCCACCTACTTTGACTTACGTTGGCTTACGCCGACAACTATACTCTACGCCGCCGCAATGTTGCGCATATTTTCTTTGTGAATACCAGGCTTGCCTCTCAATGTTGCGGCGGCGTAGCGTGAACACTAAGCCAGAATAAAGATACGCCGATCTACCTGAATCCGGGCCTCCATGTTTAACACACACACACAAGTCTCGTCTCGTGTGTTGAGGACAGCTGGAATATCTGATATCTATATCCAGACCGATAGGAAGTGGTATATGATGGAAGCACTCAATCGGAGTGTGGGACATTCTGTTACAGTTATGCTCATGTAGCCCCCCCCCCCCCTATTTGTGGGGCGTTACGCTAAAGTTAGTGGGGAATGGGAGAGTTAAGTTACTCCCATTCACGAATTGCCTAAATTCGGGTTTGGAACTACCTTGTAGGTCAGTCTGCATACCCATGGGTGACAGTCGGCGCTAGAAGGGGTTCTGACAGATCAACCTTCTCCCAGCAGCCAATCAGAGGAGCGGTTATTTCTCTGGACATGCTGGTGGGAGGGTATATCTGGGGCAGTCGCCTGTGAGAGTTGTGCTATGCGGGGCCCAAGTCCCAGGTGCGGCATCCACCTTCAGGGTAAGCACATCCATGAGCCCCGCCATTGAGGCCCGTCTGGCCGAGGCTGCGTACCAAGCAGAACTTCATTCTGATGCAAAGAGGGGCCCCAGTGGCTTTCTGGGTACCAGATCCTAAGCTGGGAGCTGAACGGTGGGGGATCGGCTCAGGAGAACCCAGAGGCAGAGGTTATCTGCGAGGCCTGGACGAACCACCGGGGATCCGGTCAGCACGCCACATGACAGGTGCACTTCAGCTGTCAGTCGGTGACCTTGAAATTGGACTTACTGGGAGGATTCATTGGTTCTAACCTTTGCCAAATCCAAGAGAAATTCACCAGGCCTGTGGCAGAGGCCCTGTTTCCTCCCAGTGACTTTGTTTAAAAGTGGCCCTTCGGCTGCCAGGCTCAAGTAAATCGCCTGTCCGGGGCACTTTACCCACTCTGTTGAGAGTGGCGACGTTTGAACTTGACTGTGCTGAGTAGGGATGAGCCGAACACCCCCGGGTTCGGTTCGCACCAGAACCTGCAAACAGACCAAAAGTTTGTGTGAACTTTAGAACCCTGTTAAAGTCTGTGGGATTCGAACGTTTGAAATCTAAAGTGCCAATTTTAAAGGCTAATATGCAAGTTATTGTCCTAAAAAGTGTTTGGGGACCTGGGTCCTGCCCCAGGGGAGTGTTTGGGGACCTGGGTCCTGCCCCAGGGGAGTGTTTGGGGACCTGGGTCCTGCCCCAGGGGACATGTATCAATGCAAAAAAAAGTTTAAAAAAACTGCAGTTTTTTCAGGAGCAGTGATTTTAAGTGAAACAATAAAATTGAAATATTCCTTTAAATTTCGTACCTGGGGGGGGGGGGGGTGTATAGTATGCCTGTAAAGTAGCACTTGTTTCCTGTGCTTAGAACTGTCCCTGCACAAAATGTAATTTCTGAAGGTAAAAAGTTGTTTAAAATCACTCACCTTAGGGTCTGGTATGGATATTAAGGGGAACCCTGCGTCAAATAAAAAAAAAAAAGATGTGGGGTTCCCCCCAAATATCCATTCCAGACCCTTCAGGTCTGATATGGATTTTAAGGGGAACTCCACCCCAAATTTAAAAAAAAAATGCCGAGGACCCCCACACATTTTTTTTTTATGATTTACTTTTCTCTGTATTGCCGGGAGCCGACAATTCATTATAGCTGCAAGTGATTTTAAATGACTTTTTTCCTTCAGAAATTACACTTTGTGCAGGGACAGCTCTAATCATGGGAAACAAGCGCTACTTTACAGGCATACTATACACACCCCCCCCCCCCCCCCCCCCCCCCCCCAGGTACGAAATTTAAAGGAAAAATTTGACTTTTATTGTTTCACTTAAAGGAATTATTAAAATCACTGCTGCCAAAAAAACTTTTTTTTGCATTGATACATATCCCCTGGGGCAGGATTCAGGTTCCCAAACACTTTTTAGGACAATAACTTGCATATTAGCCTTTAAAATTAGTACTTTAGATTTCAAACGTTCCCATAGACTTTAACAGGGTTCTAAAGTTCACACGAACTTGCCGCGAACACCCCAGATAGTTCGCTGTTCGGCGAATAGGCAATGTTCGATGAGTTCTACTCAAACTCGAAGCTCATTCCTAGTGCTGAGAGCAGGCTTGCTCTCTCTCTGATATCCAAGGCCTGATACTACAGTTCTCTCCTTGCTCATCAACCTTTTCTCTATCGTGTGCCATGTTGATGTCGGCCATGTTGGGCCTTGGAATAAAGCATTGAAAACTCAAGTTGACGTCTGGACACTTGCTCTTTAACCACCTTCACTAATATCCCTAGACAAGAATCACTTGTAACTCAACATGCCGGTCCCAAACTAATCAGCGGCTTCTTCGGGTGGAGGGGGGCGCACTCATTTTTTTATTTATTAAAGCATACATTGCATTTTTAGGTTTCAGTCTTCCTCCTACCTTGGTTTGCAGGCGTTCTTTGCCGGTGATAAACTCAAAGGTTCCATTTCCTGCCCGGGCCATGCCTTTAATGAGGGATGTAGAGGCTCCTTCACCGATCCCAAATGTAAAACATCTACAGAGGGGGGACACGTTTTAATACCTCTCTATTGGCTGTACAATCCCTGTCCCTGTTATTGGCTGAAAAATAACTGAAAGACCTCCAGGAGGCATAAGGAGTTAAAGCTTCCTCATGGTCCTGATGCTGTCCTGACCCTTTCTTTTTCTTGCACATTTCTATATGCCAGTAAGGGAGCCCATCCTAGTGACAATCATATGTTATTAAAAAAACTAATATCACAATAAAAGTGCCAGAAATATTTCACAAACATGCTGCACACCATATAGGTGTTTTTTTCTGGGCTAGAAAGGATAGATTTAGCAGGTGCTATATGTGACTAAATTAAAATTAAATTTTCCAGCGCTACAAGCAAGAATTTTTCCTGACATCCATTGGAGAACAGTTTGGTGCGTCCCCTTGAGGATGGCTTGGATTTACCTGCTCATCTGCATTACCATGACCCTGTGAACCTTCCAACCCACCTGACACTCTGGGTTCAGACATCTTTTCACTTTAAATGACAGGTCACACAAGTCAATACTTCTATATTATCTCAACTTTTACTGGAGTAAGCAAAGTAGTATTAATTTACAAAGGAGGGAAATAGATCAACCAAGTTCTGAATAACAGCCCAGACTCGGTAGAGGAATTCCCCAATGACAGCTTAACCACTTCCCGACCGCCGCATGTAGATATACGTCCACAGAAGGGCACATTAAGGCAGATGGGCGTATATATACGTCCCTGCCTTTGCGCGGGTCGGGACCCCCCCGCTACATGCGGCAGTCGCAAACCCGTGGGGAGCGATCCGGGATGAGGGCGCGGCTATTCGTTTCTAGCTGCCCGCTCGCGATCGCTCCCAGGAGCTGAAGAACGATGAGAGCCGTATGTAAACACGGCTTCCCTGTGCTTCACTGTGGCGGCTGCATCGATCGAGTGATCCCTTTTATAGGGAGACTCGATCGATGACGTCAGACCTACAGCCACACCCCCCTACAGTTGTAAACACAAACTAGGTGAACCCTAAATCCTACAGCGCCCCCTGTGGTTAACTCCCAAACTGCAACTGTCATTTTCACAATAAACAATGCAATTTAAATGCATTTTTTGCTGTGAAAATGACAATGGTTCCAAAAATGTGTCAAAATTGTCCGAAGTGTCCGCCATAATGTCACAGTCACGAAAAAAAATCGCTGATCGGCGCCATTAGTAGTAAAAAAAAAAATAAAAAAAAAAAATGCAATAAAACTATCCCCTATTTTGTAAACGCTATAAATTTTGCGCAAACCAATCGATAAACGCTTATTTCGTTTTTTTTTACCAAAAATAGGTAGAAGAATACGTATCGGTCTAAACTGAGGAAAACAAAAATGTATATATGTTCTTGGGGAATATTTATTATAGCAAAAAGTAAAAAATATTGCATTTTTTTTCTAAATTTTTTGTTTATAGCACAACAAATAAAAACCGCAGAGGTGATCAAATACCACCATAAGAAAGCTCTATTTGTGGGGAAAAAAGGACGCCAATTTTGTTTGGGAGCCACATCGCACGACCGCGTAATTGTCTGTTAAAGCGACGCAGTGCCGAATTGTAAAAACGTCTTTGGGCATTTAGCAGCATATTGGTCCGGGGCTTAAGTGGTTAAGAACAGTTTAGAGATACAATATACATATAAGTACAATGAGATACCACCTGAAATATGACCTGTAGGGCCGCGTACACGCGATCAGACCGGTCCGATGAGAATGGTCCGACAGACCGTTTTCATCGGGTCACCGCTGAAGTTGCCTGATAGTCTGATGTGCGTAAACACCATCAGTCCAAAATCCGATCGGGTCAGAACGCGATGACGTAGAACACAACGACGTGCTGAAAAAACCAAGTTCAATCCTTCCAAGCATGCGTCGACTTGATTCTGAGCATGCGCGGGTTTTTGGTCCGATGCTTTTGCGTACTAACCATCGTTTTGGTCCGATGGGTATCCATCGGACCGATTTTAAAGCAAGTTTTAAAACTTTGGTCCAATGGACAACGGTCCGATGGGCCGTACACACGATCAATTTGGTCTGATGAAACTGGCCTTAAGGCCAGTTTCATCGGACCGGTCTGATCGTGTGTACGCGGCCTAGGACAATAGAGAGTCAAGTGTCTAATGCAGGTAGTTACACTCTAAAGAGGAACCCCAGGCCAGTCTATTCAGCCTTTAAATCCTAATGAGAGATCAGACAGAATAGGGATAGACTGTAGGTTACGGCTACTCTATAGGCCATCCGATCCGCCCAGATGAAAGGGGACAAATTTCCTTCTGTTTTTCGGATTGAAGGTAGGCGGGCGTAAACAGACATCTGTCGCTCTATAGAGGTGATTTGAGGGTCACATTTGGTCAGGCTGATTGTGTGAAAAGGGCATAAGACTTCTTTCGCAATGAAGTGGGTGCAGCTAAGTGCACCTATGTCTATCCTGCGGGTTAGTTGAAATTTGCCATAGACTCCACCTGTGGCAAAAGCCGGCACTGTAGAGAAAGCATTGGCTTATGGGGCTCTGCTCCGCAGCCGTTTTCTACCTCTACCCCCAGCTTCATTCACAACACTGATACTCTGGTATGGCAGGTCGGCAACCTGCCATCTGGGCCTACCAACCCACCATTCCAGAGCAGGAGGTCACGGGCCACATCAGAGGGCTCCGCGGGCCACATGTGGCCCCCGGGCCACTGGTTGGCCACCCCTGTCTTAGAGACTTCAAGGGGGTGTGAATTACTGGGCATGCCGCAATGCATACTGGGAAATGTAGTTCTTACATGAACGAGG
Source organism: Rana kukunoris (assembly GCA_029574335.1). Lineage (NCBI taxonomy): Eukaryota > Metazoa > Chordata > Amphibia > Anura > Ranidae > Rana > Rana kukunoris. Next base: position 726,064,502 of record CM056049.1, on the reverse strand, counting down.
GCCGCAGACCAGGAAGTGAATGAGAGAACAGAAACTAGAATGCCGGAGGTGATATAGATGAAGGAATTTAATAAGTGTAGCGCCTATATACTTCCAAGTACCGGTGCTAGTGAAATTTAAGGGATAATCAGAGAGTAAGATTTTAATTGTAATTGTTTAGCAGGGTCTCTGTTTCAGCTTGGCTGTGCTGTGGGCTCATTCTGTTGTGCCTGGGGTGTAGTTCCACCCCGGGATGATAGGTGGCAGCAGTGGAGTCGGGACTTGGGTGCTTTTCCCCAGCAGCCAATCAGGTGGGGAGTTTTCCTCGCTAGGCATGCTAGGACTGGGAGAGGGTACATATGGAACAGACACCATTGGTCTGGGTCTTCTTCTTTGAGTGTGGCACCCACCTTTAGGGTGGCCACATCACCGCGCCCGTAGCGTTATGGCTTACCTGGCCGGGGTGTGCGTGCTACGCGGTATTCCTGGTTTCTGGGCCATGTTGGTCCAGAACATTCAAGCAGGAAGGGGACTCAGTAATCGACTGGGTTCCCACTTTTGAAGATCCCAAGCAAGTGTGGCTGTTCGGTGGAGAGTCCATCTGAGGAACGCCATTGAGAGGCTGGCTGTCCAACAGGATTCAGACAAACCACCGGGGATCAAGGTACTGGATACTGAGGGATTGACTCCTCTCTCAGTCGGTACCTGGGTGACTATAAGAAGAAGATTCAGGAGAAACTTTACTTAGGAGGGGCTCCTCCGTAACCGCAATCAGAGAGGGCCTGTGGCAGAGGTGTCTCTCTGAGTTCATTCTAGAAGAGTCTGTGGCAGGGACATCTTCCTAAAGATGTAGGCAGCCTTATCCTTGTGCTGCAGGTTCCACAGTAGGCCCATTGTGTCGGAACTGGATAAACAACCCGCTGCTTTAACCGCTTCCATACCAGGCACTTACGCACCTTCCCGCCCAAGCCAATTTTCAGCTTTCAGCACTGTCGCAATTTGAATGACAATTGAAGGGTCATGCTACACTGCACCCAAACAAAATTGGCGTCCTTTTTTCCCCACAAATAGAGCTTTCTTTTGGTGGTATTTGATCACCTCTGCGATTTTTTTTTTTTGCGCAACAACTAAAAATAGAGCAAAGATTTTGAAAAAAAAATAAAGTTTTTATTTTTTTCTGTTAATTTTTTTGTAAATGAGTATGTTTTCTCTTTCAATTACGGGCACTGATATGGTGGCACTGATGGGCACCGATGAGGTGGCACTGATGGGCACCGATGAGGTAGTTCTGATGGGCACCGATTAGGTAGCACTGATGGGCACTGATAGGCGGCGCTGGTATGGGGCACTGATGGGCACTCATGGGCGGCACTGATGGGCACTCATGGGCGGCACTGATGGGCACTCATGGGCGGCACTGATGGGCACTCATAGGCAGCACTGGGCACTGATAGGCGGCACAGGTGGGCACTCATAGGTGGCACAGGTGGGCACTCATAGGTGGCAAGGTGGGCACTGATAGGTGGCACAGGTGGGCACTGATAGGTGGGCACTGGGCATGGATTGGCACTGTGGGGTGGCACTGACAGACACTGGGGTGGCACTGATGATCACTGAGGGGTGGCACTGATCGATCAATGTTGCCAATCAGTGCCCATGTGTGGGCACTGATTGGCATCATTTTTTTTTACTGCCCCTTTTTTTTCTTGCTGACTTTTTTTTTTTTTTTGTCCTTTTTTTTTTTTTTTTTCCTATTTTTTTCCCTTTTTTTAATTTTTTTAAGTTCCCTGGTGGTCTAGTGTGGACACTCCCTGGTGGTCCGTGTGGCGATCCGAGGGGGGGCTGCGCTGATAAACAATCAGCGCGAACCCCCCCTGTCAGGAGAGCCGCTGATCGGCTCTCCTCTACTCGCGTCTGTCAGACGTGAGTGAGGAAGAGCCGTCGGCGGCTCTTCCTGTTTACATCGTGATCAGCCGTGATTGGACACGGCTGATCACGTGGTAACGAGGCTCCGCCGGAGACTCGTTACCGAGATCGGAGGTGCAGGGTTTTAGACTGACACCCCGCATCACCGATCGCCGCGCTGCGCGCCCGCACGGGCGCACGCGGCATGAAATCGTGCTAGACGCTTGAAAACGTCCAGTCAGAATTTCATAACCACTTCCCGGCCGTAAATCGGCTATTGGCCGGGCGGGAAGTGGTTAAGGAGGTGGGAAGGTTTGTAATTACCTGTGATTTTGAGCATTTTTCTGAACTTCATTAATCACTTGCTTTGTGTTTCCAACTTCTCCATCAGTGAAGACAAACAGCTGGGAGGGGAAAGATGAGGAAATCAGAGACAACAGAATGAGGAAAATCTGAACAGATCTGATTGGATCCAGCATGCAGCAAGTATAATAGGAAACATTAAAAAAACTACAGGTAATCAGCACTGTTTAAACTATATTATTTCAGTAGGCTCTGTGACCCCATAATTGTAACTATAATTGTTACAGCCTCACATACCTGTCGGGGGTGCTCGGCTCTCCCAGCTGTGTTGTAGATCCTCTTAAGGGGTTGGATAATTTCTGTTCCTCCAAAGTTGGGGCTCATTTTACTCACCTGCCTTAGCGCCATCGCCATGGACTGCTGTGTGTACTCTACACTCTCCCTGGAGAACGTGATTTAAAAAAAGGACAAGTTATAAGATTGCTCGAGGAAATGTCAACTGCAGCTCACAAAATGTATGGTGATCTGGACCTTCAGGGGGCTCTACTGAAAGACTGAGGCCACGTACACACGACCGAGAAACCCGTCGGGCGAAACACATCGTTTTCCCCGTAGAGTTCCTTGTTCGGCAGTCAAAAAACTCGTCGAGCCACATTTTCCCATTGCCCATCGAGGAAATAGAGAACATGCTCTCTTTTTAGCTCGGCGAGTTCCTCGATGGGTTTCTCGGCGAAAAGTGTACACACGACCGGTTTCCTCGGCAGAATACGTCTCCCATACGTCTCCCATCGAGTTTCTTGCTGAATTCTGCCGAGGAAACCGGTCGTGTGTGCGCGGCCTCAGCTGTCTGACCAATATGGCCGCAATCACAAACACACTCAACCAGCAAAAAGAGCAACACTGATGTCCTCCTTCCAACTAACCACCTGTAATGCTGCGTACACACGACCATTTTCCATGACGGGAAAAATGCTATTTTTTACTTGTTGCTATAATAAATAGCCCAATAAAAAAAAAAAAAAAAATTCTCAGTTTAGGCAGATACGTATTCTTCTACATATTTTTGGTTAAAAAAAAAAAAAATCACGATAAGCGACTGGTTTGCGCAAAAGTTATAGCGCTTACAAAATAGGGGACAGAATTATTATTTTTTATTATTATTTTTTACTAGAAATGGCGGCGATCTGCGATTTTTATTGGTACTGCGACGTTATGGCGGACACATCGGACACTTTTGACACATTTTTGGCTCCATTCACATTTATACTGCGATCAGTGCTATAAATATGCACTAATTACTGTATAAATGTGACTGGCATTGAAGGGGTTAACACTAGGGGGTGAGGAAGGGGTTAAATGTGTATCCTAGGTGTGTTCTAACTGTGGGGGGAGGGGGAATGACTGTGTACAAGGGACACAGATCGGTCTCCTCCTCTCCAGAGACAGGACGCTGTCTCTGTGTAAAACGACGATAAGAGATGATCTATGAGATCATCTCTCATTCGCCCACAGATCGCATCGCAAACGGCCACTCTGACTGGCCGTTCGCCGCGATCTGTGATTGGCCGTGTCCAAGGGACACGGACAACACAGGGCTTCCCTGCAGCGCGCTCTACAGCGCGCGCTGGGAACGCCCAAAGGGGCGGCCATCTTTTGACGGCGTGTTGGATATTCAGACCCGCGCTGTAGCCGTCATTTGACGATAGCGCGGGTCTGAAGTAGTTAAAAAAAATATCAATAAGCGTTTATTGATTGGTTTGTGCAAAAGTTATAGGGCCAGATTCAGAAAGGTTTACGCCGGCGTATTTAAAGATACGCCGACGTAAGTACAAATGTGCGATACGCTGAAAAACATGGCTTCAGTCGTCCGACGTAACTTGCCTACACCGGCGTATCGTGGGCGCATAGTTACGCTGGACGCATTCAGCGTTCCCATGTAAAATATGCAAATAAGCAAGATACGCTGATTCACGAACGTAAATGCGCCCGGCCGCTTCATATACACGCTTTGCGTAAGGCTTACGTCCGACGTAAAGTTACGCCTGCTTATATGAGGCGCAGCTAATGCTAAAGTATGGGCCAGGGAACGACGACATCGAATTTTACATCGTTTACTTCGTTTACGTAGTACGTGAATAGGGCTGGGCGTAGTTTACATTCACACGTCGTAAACATTGCACGCCGACGTCACTTAGGCATTCTATCCGACGTGATTCTGAACATGCGCACTGGGATACATCCAAGGACAGCACATGCGCTGTTCGTTCGGCCCATCATTTGCATGGGGTCATGGATCATTATACTAAAACACGCCCACTGTCTAGCTACTTTGAATTGCGCAGACTTACGCCGGCCCATTTACGCTACGCCGCCGTAACTTAGGGAGCAAGTGCTTTGTGAATACAGCACTTGTCTCTCTAAGTTGCGGCGGCGTAGCGTAATTAAGATACACTACGCCCGCACAAAGATACGCCCGGGTACGTGAATCCGGCCCCTAGTGTCTACAAAATAGGGGGTAGATTTATGGACTTTTTATTTTATTATTTTTGTTTTACTAGTAATGACGGTGATCTGTGATTTTTATCAGTACTGCGACATTATAGCGGACACATCAGACACTTTTGACACATTTTTGGGACCATTGGCATTTCTTTAGTGATCGGTGCTATAAAAATGCATTGATTACTATAAAAATGTCACTGGCAGGGAAGGGGTTAATTGTGTTCCCTGGGTGTGTTATAACTGAAGGGGCGGGGACTGACATGGGGAAATGACAGATCAGTGTTCATACATTGTATGAACAGACGATCAGTCATTTCTCCACCTGACAGGACCGGGAGCTGTGTGTTTACATACACAGCTCCCAGTTCTCGCTCTGTAACGAGCGATCGATGTGCCCGGCGGTAAGCGCACCCGCCGGGCACTCGCATCGGCACCAGGGGCGAGCTAGCGTGCGCCCCTAGAAGCTACAATGCAAAATCACGTTATATTACTACACATTGATGCCAAGCAAAGACATGAGCGCTTAAAGTGTATGAAAGGGCAAAACATCTTTTTTTCGTTTTCAAGGGGTTTATATTGATCTGTGTCCCCATTGGGGAGTTTCCCTCCTCTCTATTGGTCTTGACTTTCCTCACTCAGTCAGAAAGTGATGAGAAATCATTAATTTTAGCGTTGTCACCAGAGCAAGAGATCAGGGTAAGTAATCCAATGGGGACACCTGTCTAAGAGGTGTATTCCCTCACTTTAGTGAGATTTCCTCTCATTTCCTGTTGCATTTCTGGAACAGGAAGTGAGACCCAGGACGACTCTTCTTGAGTCATTGTCATAATCCTTTTTTATCTGGAAAAATTTAAGCACTCTAAGTCCAGCACTCTCTGTCTTACATACTGGGCCAGATTCCCGTAGAATTCCCACTGGCGTAGCGTAAGCCATTTACACTACGCCTCCGCAATTTAACAGAGCAAGTGCCGTATTCCCGAAGCACTTGCCCCGTAAATTGCGGCGGCGTAGTGTAAATGGCTCTGCGTATCCCCGCAAAATTCAAAGGGGGCGGCTTGTATTTAAATTAAGCGCGCCCCCGCGTCGATTGAACTGCGCATGCGCCGGCCTCAAAAATAGCCCAGTGCGCATGCTCCAGCTCACGTCGGAAAAGTGAATGAAACTGACGTGAGCGTCGTTTACGTAAATCCCTATTCGCGAACGACTTAGTAAAACAACGTAAACGACGGAAAAAGACGACGCTGACCCGACGCCATACTTAACATGGCAACGACGGAACTTCGTAAGGTTACCCCTCATATAGCAGGGGTAGCCTTACGCGTACGCAAACGACGTAAACTCTGACGGGGCGGCGTAAAAACATTCGCGAATCGTCGGATTAGGCTCATTTGCATAGGCAAATGAGAAATCAACGTAGCGGCCACCTAGCGGCCAGCGATGTAATTACATCTCCGATCCGACAGTGAAATTGTTTTTACAGCTGTCGGATCTTCACTGTATCTATGTGTAAGTGATTCTAGGAATCACTCGCATAGATACCCAGTAAAAAAAAGAGAGATACGATGGTGTTTCCTACGAAACGCCGGCGTATCTCTTTTGAGAATCTGGCCCACTGTGTCTATTTCCTTGGAGGTTACCACAGAGCTGACATGTTCCATACAGACATACACATCATAACATCAATATAGAGGCGCCTCGTAAGGTTCATCTTAGACTCGAAATCTCAGAATAGAACCGCTAAACTTATGTCGCGTACACACGGTCATTTTTTGCGATGAAAATAAACAACGTTTTTTGTGAAGTAAAAAACAACGTTTTTGAAACGTCACTTTCAAAGACGATGTTGCATACACACCATCGTTTTTTTCACAAAAAGCGAGGTTACGTTCACCACACTTTTCCATTGAAGCTCGCTTCATAACTAGCTTCTGGGCATGCGCGGGTTGAAAAACTTCGTTTTAAACAACGTTTTTTGCTACACACGGTGACTTTTTGTGAAACAAAAAACGACGTTTTGAAAAACGACACAAAAAATTCAAGCATGTTGGAATTTTTTTTTGGTCGTTTTTTTTAAGACAAAAAACGACGTTTAGCCCACACACGATCAATTTAAATGACGTTTTAAAAAACGTCATTTTTTTTCATCGCAAAAAACGACCGCGTGTACGCAGCATTAGGCTACCAACAAACCAACTTTTATACTCACGGGAAGAAAGACTCAAAATGGGAGCCAAAGCCATAGATGTTAAAGTAACACCCGAGAGGCAAACTCTTTAAAAGTAGAACCAGTGTGTCCTGCAAAAGAAAAACAAACAATGAACACAATGACAGGATAGGTAGGAACTGTTGAAGGGCTATGTAACGGAAGGACCTGTGGGACCCAGAAGCTCCCCGATGCCTTTTATGTGTAGATCACCCTGTGTCTCTAATAGGGGCCCAGGGTGAATGAGAACCCCACTATGGTCTGTGCTAGTCAGATTTAATGTGGTATATATTGTATAAATATTGTGTGTATGTTGTGTAAAGCTTGCTGTGGTAATTAAGTCTTCTACTGTGATAAATGTGTATTGAATCCAGACTAACTTCTAAGGATCTTTCATTGTGGCTTGTGCTAATTGACCCTGTATTGTGTAAAGGTCTATTGATGGTAATGTGTATTGTAAGTTAGCAGACAGCCTAAAGTTCAAGAGTCTGAGTCATCAGCTGTAGTTAATTAGCTCATGTAAATTATGTCAGGAGCTGGAGTCAGGATGTCTGATAAAGGATGAGTATTGGGGTTTGTTAGGAGCCATTGTGTGATGTTGTGGGTGGAGTTGGGTCATTGTTCATTTGGTTACTGCAGTATCCTAAACTGTATATAAAAAGCCTGTATTTCTCAAAAAAGGGCTATTCCTGTTGAACCTCAAACAGAGCTGTGTGTCTCGTTATTGGGGTTCATTTGCCGGATTGTGGAGTGTCGATAGCTGCCTTGTGTTTGGGAATGGAATATCCTAAACGGCTTTAACCCATGTCCCATTTGGGGTTCCGTTACAGGCTAGACATACTTCTGTTGGGTAAAAGGTAGCTGTGTGATATGTTACAATGGGTCAGGATTTGGCCATTTAAACAGGTCTTAGAGCCTGTCTGCGTCAACCTGGCCATTACTTTTGTTTCCAGCCAAAAATGACAAACTGTCCTTTTCAAGTTTGTTATAATATATGCTCATTGATTTTATGTTCAATGCTCACAGCCTCAAATCATTGCTTTGCTGAACAAAAATTCTGTTTACAGAGATCAATAACCCAAGCTGAAATTTACACACAGTTGAGATAGAGGATTGTCTTCCTCTGATTGCCTGCTCTGATCAGAGTCATCTCTTTTTCTTCATGGAGGGACACAGAATTTAAAGACACCTTGGTTATACAGGAGGATGAGGGGGACACAGTAAAATAAAATATTTTCTCTTCTGAGAAAAGCTTCACAATTTTAACTAGCTTTTTTCTTTTTCTCCACTACAAGCTGCTTGAGCTAATCTCACAGACTGGCGCAACCTCAGCAATCTTTTTGCCGGCCAGACCCAGTTTGATTAAAGAGTGTAAGGGTTTTGATGGAAAGTAACCCTCGGGCACCGAACTCTGCATTGTGGCACTTTTTAGAGCAGTGGTTCTCAACCTTCCTAGCACTGTGACCCCTTGATAAAATTTCCCATGTTGTGGGGACCCCTAACAGTAAAATTATTTTCGTAGTGTGGGTTGTCAGCACCCAAGGCAAGACAAGTAATTTGTAACCCTAACCCACCGACATTTAGCGCTCCCTGAGTCCCTTATACTCATACAGTAGTAAAAGCCCTTATGATACATTTATGGTACTCTTTTTGTGTTCTCCTTTCTTTCCATTTTATATCTCTCTATCTTAATTTCTTGTTTTTCTCCCCCTTCCCTCTCTCTAGCCATTTTTCTTGTTCTTTCTCTTATTCTTTCTCTCCCCTTTTCTTTGTTCCTCCCCCTTTTTTTCTCTTCCTTCCATGTATTATTGATATTAATGGGAGTGCTGGCAGGGAGTTGGGATCAGCCAACTTAGGTGCTCTTGATCAAGGTCATCTAGTGATCTGAAATCAGAAGATAGGGTCTTCTCCAGCCCTTCCCACTTCACCAGTCAGCTGACCTCTAGTCTCTGCACCCCACCCATGCCAGGAACAGAATGCAAAAGAGGCTGAGTGGGCGGCCATGGACTCCAGGAACAGCCCAGCTGGGCTTCCACAAGCTCCAGGGAGACAGCCCTGCTGGATGGACACGATAAGGCTGGGAGAGCAGTGCGGGCTCCAGGAACAGCCCAGGATTCGGTGACCCCTGGCAAATTGTCATTCGACCCCCAGGTTGAGAACCAATGTTTTAGACCCTTCTGAACTGTGTTAGCCTCAGAGCATTTTCAAGCTTCAGACCCAGGGCACAGCCTCTGGTGCAACAATGTCTCTGAATACGCCCTGAAGACAAAAATCTGGTGCTCGGTTGGCCAACAATCGAAACGAGACTTCAGAGAGATTATTGGTCAAGCACATAGTCTTAAAAATAAGCTTCAACCTTTTTCCTGTCACAGAACACTCCACTACCAAGTTTTTTTAATGGACTTGTTAGACCTTGGTTTGCTGTGTTGCCCAGTTGGACTGCTTTTGGACATCACAAATGTCTCTGAATCCTGTGTTTCTCAATGACCTAAAGAGAAAATAGGTTTTTCGTACTTACCTTGAACTCTATTAATTTTGTGATCATTGAAGGACATAGGATTTACCCTCTTTGTGTATGGCTTCAAATGGGGTTATACAAGTCTGGTCACTACTTTCTTTGTTTACCAGCGTCTGATCCTTCTGTAGAGTAGGGTGACCAGACATCCCTGGTTTCCGGGGACAGTCCCTGGACTGAGGACAAATTCCCCGGACCAAGTCTGTCCCCAGTTTTGTCCCCGGATTGGATTTGAACAGGGGCTGGGGCAATTTCAAAGACAGTCAGTGCAGAATACGTATATACTTAAGTATAAGCTGACCCGAATATAAGCCGAGTGCACCTAATTTTACCACAAAAAAAATGGGAAAACGTATTGGTTCGAGTATAAGCCTAGGTGAGTGATGGCAAACCTTGGCACCCAGATGTTTTGGAACTACATTTCCCATGATACTCATGCACTATGCAGTGTAGAGCATCATGGGAAAAGTAGTTCCAAAACATCTGGGGTGCCAAGGTTCGCCATCGCTGGCCTAGGGTGTCTATCTGTATGCCTCACTTTGTCTGACTGTGTCCATGTGCATGCCTCACTGTGCCCAATCTTCCTACCTGATCTCCAGCACTGTGTGACTAGATTGATGTTTAACATGGGAGTCTATAGAAGGGGTTCCTGGATTTGAAAAATTGGTGCTCCTTGTCTGTAGGTCCTCTGGACAACAAACTTTGCACACTTGTAGATAAAAAGTTGGCCTACATGTGTGCCAAGTTTGGGGTCCAGGGGACCTAGGACCGGTCGGTACCAGGTCCCCAAAATCACCAGAGAAAAAACATTTAACATTGGAGTCTATGGAAGGGGTGCCCGGCTTTGAAAAATCGTTGCTGCCTGGTCGTAGGTCCCCTGGACAACACACTTTGCACACTTGTAGAGGAAGAGTGGGGCTACATGTGTGCCAAGTTAGTCCAGGGGACCTTGTTATACCTGAAGGGTTCCACATGTGCTGTCACTTTTGAGTATATATGGTAACAAAAAAATTTAAATTACATTCCACCACTCTTACTAGCTTAGGGGGGTGTATTTTTTTCCATTATCTGTGCCCTTTCTGATGATCATGTGCTGGTCGGAGAGGAGGAAATATTTCTTCAGTTTCGGGCGCATGCCCATTTAGCTCCGCTCGCATGTTCTTCTGCCTTGGCACAAGTCCCGGCCAGACGCCTGCCTGCTTATCTACTTGCCTTCCCTGGCGGAGTTATCTTCCTCCGCTCCTCACCCAGTAGTAGCCGGGGGCCCGGAGAGTAAGGCTTGACAGGCTGTGAGGCGGGCGGCAGCAGCGACGGACAGAGAGTCGCTGATTGTCCCCATTACTAGTAAAAAAATAAATAAAAAATCCCTGGATTGAATTTAAAAAATATGGTCACCTTACTGTAGATGACAGTATAATCCAAATGTTGGAATGTTGGCATTGTGTGGCCTGTGTGTAGTTTAGTGGCTATAGCATTGGTTTGTTGAGTAACCATAGGCCCGACTTTAGAGGCATAGGAAACAATGGAGAAATAGAAAAAAATAACAAATATTTATTCCGAAAAATACATGATAGGAACAGAGCATTCAACAGAGCATATAACAATCATATAAAATTATAAAAATTGTAGAGTGAGCCCTTGTGTGTCAACGCGTTTCATCTTTAGGCTTCATCAGGACCTGTTCAAGGTTCAAAAGATGGCAAAAGACAATGAATCTCACTGTCTGAAAATAACATTCTTTGAGTACCCTTTTTTCTTGTTCCCTCTCAAATTTACGGATGTGGCGATATCAGTGCTCCCCCTTCTATTTTCAGCATTGGTTTCTTATCAGGGGGACAGACGATAATGGAAAAATTTAAGGCAGGTTCTACCTATCTGGCTTAGGCTTGTGCATGATGTATTATGTCAGGCAGAACATGGGACAGCCCATGTTCTGTCTGGTGCTACATTTAACCACTTAAGCCCCGGACCATTATGCAGATTAAGGACCTTGCCCTTTTTGCGATTCGGCACTGCGTCGCTTATACTGACAATTGCGCGGTTGTGCAACATGGCTTTCAAACAAAATTGGCGTCCTTTTTCCCCCCCACAAATAGAGCTTTCTTTTGGTGGTATTTGATCACCTATGCATTTTTTTTTTTTTGCGCTATAAACAAAAATAGTGCGTCAATTGTGTCAATGTAATATTTTTTACTTTTTGCTATAATAAATAGCCCCAAAAAATATATTTATTTTTTTCCCCCTCAGTTTAGGCCAATACGTATTCTTCTACCTATTTTTGGTAAAAAAAAAAAAAACGTTTATCGATTGGTTTGTGCAAAATTTATAGCGTTTACAAAATATGGGATAGTTTTTATAGCATTTTTATTAATATTTTTTTTTTTTTTACTAGTAATGCCGGCAATAAGCGTTTTTTTTCCCGTGGCTGCGACATAATGGCAGACACATCGGACACTTTTGACACATTTTTGGGAACATTGTCATTTTCACAGTGAAAAGTGCTATAAAAATGCACTGATTACTGTGACAATGACAATAGCAGTGAAGGGGTTAACCACTAGGTGGTGCTAAGGGGTTAAGTGAGCCCTAAGGGAGTGATTCTTACTGTAGGGGGTGTGGCTGTAGGCGTGACATCACTGATCATCATTCCCACAGGTGTGCGCAGCCTTTGGCATTAGGGTGTGCACCCCAAAGCCCAAACACACTCTACCAATAACTCACAATGTTCATTCAGAAAGGGGCTGGTAAATGGCATATTTACTGGCCCCTTCTCCCACTCACCCCAAAACATCCACAGCAACAACCGGGAGAGGGGGGAAGCCGATGGTACCTTTGGGGGAAAGAGGGGGAGCCAGGTCAATAGGGGGAATCTGTTCTGCACAGGGGGATTAGGGTGTGCCTGGGCACACCTGGCACACCCTGTGCGCACGCCTATGTTCGTTCCCTATATCAGGGAACAGACGATCAGTGTCACTGGCACACAGAAAAACAGGGAAGGTGTGTTTACACTCACCTCTCCCTGTTCTTCAGCTCCTGTGACCGATCGCCGGACACCAGCGGTGATCGGGTCCCACGGGCGCAGTCAAAGAGGCTTTGGACCAGGTCGCTCGCAACCCCACGGCTGGGCTCTTAAAGGCAACGTACAGGTATGTGCCTGTGCCCAGCCGTGCCCTTCTGCCAACGTATATCAGTGAAGGGGTCCTTAAGTGGTTAATATAAACATATAACTGTTACAATTACCAGCAAGGATCCTGGGAAATGTTTACATTTGTTATAGTGTTAGATGAATATTTGGGCAATTTACTGACCTTGGCACTTTGAATCCGCTTGGGGGCGTTTCCCTCAAAATGAATTGGACCATCCATACTTCCAGACCGGTCTACAAGGAAAATAAACTCTCCGCATTCGGACTGCTCCTGTCCAGCTGGGAAACTGGGGTAGAAATTCAACATGGCCACTGACTCCGCCATGATGGACCCTACAGAACACAGGGAGAAAATAAGATTGTAACAAATAATGGGAACACATACCATATTCAACTAAGCTTTTACAGAGGCCACTGAAGTATTTCTATGGCCTTCACCACTGTTACAGGTTATTATAATTAATAACAGGAGATGTGTGTTTGTTCTTTAGCAATGTCATTTTAGAAGTGGATGTATTTACTGTTGCATTGTCACTGTAATATAAGGTAGCTTGCTTTTTGTAATAATTGTTATATAATTGTGCCATCCGGTATAAAAGTGGAACAAAAAGAACATCTAGTATCAAGAAATAAGATAAAGAAAACCAGTACAACATTTTATTCCATTGGTATCTCACACCTAAACCTTCCACACTATAAATCCAATACTGCCTTCCACTTGTTGGAGATGCAATGAATCCACAGGGGCCCAATACGACATCTATTGGGAACAGTGGCGGCTGGTGGTCGGTCAGACGGTCCCGCACTTACCTCATCTAGGTCTTAAGAAGCACTTCCTATGGGGGTGGGCATCAGATTCACCCTGCGTCTCCTCCTCCTGGTGCTTCACGGGTGGCTTCCCCTGCGTCCCTTCCCTCCTCTTCCTCGGTGGCCAATTGTCAGGAAGGGCACGCCACCAACCAAGATGGCGGCTATGGTCGTTCCCCTGTCCCACCCCAATAGGCTATTTAAACTGCCTTACTTCTTTGAATCGGTGCTGTCCAATCTACAGCGTTGCCTGAGACCTCCGATTGTCGTTTACCTGCATCCTGCTCCAGCTGACCCTACCCGGCTTGCCCTGACTACCCTGTCTATCTGCCCTCGGCCTGTGTTGACTATGTCCCTGCCTGTTCCTCCTGCTACCTTGCTGCCAGCCTGTTGCCGAACCTGCATGTACATGAGACGACGTTCCCGCCTACTCCTGCTACCCTGCCGCCAGCCAGTTACCGAACCTGCTTGTATCTGACCTTGCTCCAGTGTTCACCTGCTTTGGACTTGTGTGTCTGCTGCTCCAGTCCATCTGTCTGCACCTGCCTGAGCTCCTAGTTCCAGTCCAGCTGAATGGTTCCAGTCTGTTCCTAGATCCAGTCCAGTCTGCTGAACGATTCCTGTCTGTCCTGGTTCCAGTCCAAGCTTTTCCAGTCTGCTGAATTGAGCCTGTTTGTTCCTGGTTCCAGTCCAGCTCATCTAGCAGCAAGTTTGCCAGGCTCTCGTGCGACTCTGCACTCCTGCGCCTCCTGTCTTCTATAAGGGGCCTCGAGTCAGAGGTGTAAGGGAGGCCTCCATCTGCATACTCGACTCTTCCACCAGGTACGTGACAGTACCGACGACCATAGCCGCCATCTTGATTGCTGGCGTGCCCTTCCTGACACCAATAGGATAGCGTCTCCTCTCGGGTAACGGGACTCAGGACTCGCTTCCTGATTGGCGGGCAGGAGAATCAGAAAGACAATAGAGAATATTAATTTGCTATTGTCACACAACTAGGAGGACTCGGAAATAAGAATAATGAGAGATTATTCGGGAAATGTATGGGAGAGGATGAGATGAAGGGAACTGATGGAATTAGAGGAGAACAGATACCATATGCAGACAATGCTTGTGGTCTGCCAGTCAACGAACCTTCACATCTTCAAAAATAGTCTTTGAGTATTGACTATATAATGACAAAAATTCTCAGGTGTGAGCAGCAGAAATAAGTTTTCACCGCAGGGCTACAGAATTTATTCTTCATAGATAAGAATCGTGCTGGTTTGGGAACATCTTGAAGTCAAGTATTTGCTCCTCTAAAAAGAGAAAAAACAGCTGTTGTGGTATGTCATCATAGAGATTTAGTAAATCTGAAGTTGGTATTCTTGATTGCGGTAACCTCCACAAGAAAAGTTTCAGAGTTGGCAGTCATACTTAGTTATTTATAAGGATAAGGTGGCGTTGCGTCCTCGCCCATCCTTTCTGCCTAAGGTAGTATCTAGTTTTCATATAAACCAAGAGGTTTCCCTACCTTAATTTTTTCCAGAACCCCATTCTGCAGAAGAAAGATTATTACACTCTCGATGTAGTGAGAGCGGGTAAGGTCTATTTGAAAGCAACTGCTCAGATACGAAAGACTGACACTCTGTTTGTGCTGCCAGATGGTCCCAGGAGGGGGCAGACAGCTTTGAAATTTACTATTTATATTTGGATTTGTCAGATTATTATTCAGGCTTATGAGTTAAAAGGAAAGATTTCACCTTTTCACCCGAAAGCGCACTCTACCAGGGCAGTAAGTGCTTCTTGGGCAGTGCGTCACCAAGCTTCCATCGCTCAGGTTTGCAAGGCCGCAACTTGGTCTTCAGTACGTACATTCACTAAGTTCTACCGGGTGGATGTAGGTCAGCAAGAGGATGCCGCCTTTGGGCGCAATGTACTGCAGGCAGCAGTATAGGTCCTCGCGTCAGGTGGTGGTCTGCTTTATTTTGTGTCTCCCTCCCCTCAGATGGCATTGCTTTGGGACCTCCCGCATAGTAATGACTATGGTGCTCTGTGTCCGGTGATGTATGATAAAGAAAACTTACCTGTAAAATCCTTTTCTTGGAAGTACATCACGGGACACAGCGGTCCCCCCCCCCCTTTCTTTGGAATATTATTTTACTTTTTGCTATAATAAATATCCCCCAAAAATATAGTATAATAAAGTTTTGGCCGATACGTATTCTTCTACCTATTTTTGGTTAAAAAAAAAATCACAATAAGCGTTTATCGATTGGTTTGCGCAAAATTTATAGTGTTTACAAAATAGGGGATAGTTTCATTGCATTTTATTGCATTTTTATTAAAAAAAAATCCCATTTTTTTCGTGACTGCGACATTATGGTGAACGCTTCGGACAATTTTGACACATTTTTGGGACCATTGTCCTTTTTACAGCAAAAAAATGCATTTAAAATGCATTGTTTATTGTGAAAATGACAATTGCAGTTTGGGAGTTAACCACAAGGGGGCGATGATGGGGTTATGTGTGACCTAATGTGTGTTTACAACTGCAGGGGGGTGTGGCTGTAGGTGTGACGTCA
Source organism: Rana kukunoris (assembly GCA_029574335.1). NCBI lineage: Eukaryota > Metazoa > Chordata > Amphibia > Anura > Ranidae > Rana > Rana kukunoris. Next base: position 726,048,579 of record CM056049.1, on the reverse strand, counting down.
TCGAATGTGTATCCCTACAAAAGAGATCACATGATCGCTGACCCTGCTACAGTGAAGAACGGAGAAACCGTGTTTACACACGGCTCTCCCTGTTCTTCAGCTCCAGGGACCGATTGTGGGATTTCATCGGCGATCGGGTCCGCGAGTCCCACTCACAGAGCTTCGGACCGGGTCGCGGGCGCACGCCCGTGACCCACAGCTGGGCACTAGCACAGGACGTACCTGTACGTGCATGTCCCCAGCCGTGCCATTCTGCCGATGTAAATGTGCAGGAGGCGGTCCTTAAGTGGTTAATAAATATTTCCAAAAAATATATGTAGCAGCCTGCTCCTGTTGGGTTGGCGCTGAATTAAATTTAGAAGGAAGTCTGAGTGTTAGTTGACTCAGACACATATAATTTTGGCTAAATTTGGCCTCTGTTTCAGCAATGGCTGTGCTGGGAGTGACCACAATTGTTTGCCTGGGGGTGTCGTTACCGCCCCAGGCCAAAGGTGGCAGCAGCTAAGTCAAGGTGATATTGGGTGTTCCCCCTCAGCAGTGAGTCAGTGGGAGTGATCATCCCGCTGTGCATGCTAGGGAGGGGTACTTAAGGGGCAGACGCAATTGGACCGGGTCGTCGTCGGTCTGTCGTCCCACCACCTCGAGGCCCTCTTGGCCGGGGATGCGTGTGCCTAAAATCATGACTCCAGGACCACGTTGGGTTGTGATCTGTCTAAGTAGGCCCAGTAGTCAGACTGGGGCATACATTTGCTGAGGTGATCCTGTGCTGTCCATCCTGCGGGAGGAAGCCACTTGATGAAGGAAGCCAGGGGGAGGACCTATCCTGGAGAGGACCATGCAAGAGGCTGGTATCTTGGGAAAATGCCTGGAAACTTCATCGAAGGATGCACCATACACTGAGAGGCTCGATGGTGATGGCCTGTCAGATCTAAGGTCTACAGAAGTTAATCTGGAGAGATCCGGGTGCTGAATCCTGTGTCAGGGGATTCTGGACCAAAAGTGTCTCCTCATAAAGGAAGGTCTGTGGCAGAGACTGTACCTTATTCTGTGCGCCATTCCGGCTGCTAGCCCAGTGAGAGGGACCTATCCAGGAGAGCAATACCCACTCTGGCTAGAGTGGCGACGAGAACTGTTTGCTGGAAGCAGGAGTGTTTCCTAATTTGTATTATGCACCTGAACCAACCTACCTACCTAAAGTGTGGACATTGAACTTTTTCAACTCTCTTCTTTTGGGGGCGGTGGACAGGTTTATGCTTCACCTGTGGTGTTTATATTGGTCCAGCAATGCACCTATGCAGCCATTGAGTCACATGCTGGGTGTTTGGTGTGCTCCTGTACCCTTAAGGAGGGGTGGCTCCCCTTCAGTTCACCTGCCCCTTTCTATCCATTAAAATGCATGTGCCTCCACTGTGGGGACACTCATTGTTTAGTGTTAGGACCACAGATTGAGGGGTGCCTTGGCGCGGCTCTGTGGCTCACGCATGCGTTTGCAAAATTAAAAACCCCTGTTTTTAATGCATACTGTTAGACAGGTTAATTGGTTGTTTTGCAAGCTGGTCGGTAAGTAGGCTTGGTTTTTCCCTGGGCATTCCCCAGGTCACTTTTGTTAACTCTCTTCTATTACCCTGGGCGGCGAGAAAAAATTGACGTCCTTTTTTTGGTGGTATTTGATCGCCTGTGCGGTTTTTATTTTTTGCGCTATAAACAAAAAAGAGCGACAATTTTGAAGAAAAATACAATGGGCCAGATTCAGGAACACTTGCGCTGGAGTATTTCGATATGCGCCGCGTAACTGTGATGATGCGCCGTCGTTTCTATGTGCCCGTACCCACCAAACTAGATGCGCCCAATAAAACGGGTCATTTGCGACCGGCGGAACGTTCCGACGCCAGAGTATCGTCAGCGCTTATTTTCGCTGGGCGCATCAGTCGCGCCCATTGATTTCCCCTGCAAATATGCAAATGAGGGAGATTTCCCAATTCGCGAACGGATTAGCACCATACGCTGGCTACATGCGCCGCGCGTATCTGGTCCGTCCGGCGCAAAGTTATTTCTACAAAAGGCTGCTTTATCTTTACTCCAGACGGTCACAGGTCAGCAGGAGAGCAGCTACAGCAGCGTTACCGACGATAGGAGCTAGCTGAACAACAACACTTGCAAGGACAACACCTCTGTGTGCCAACATGCCAGGGGCAATTGTGGTCCTAGAACTACTGATGGGTCCCCTGGAACCAAGAAGGCGGCCACGTGAGAGGATATACCGCACTCGTATGAGCCTCTTTGGCATGGGGGATGAGGAGGTGTATCGCCTCTTCAGATTCAGCCCTGATGCAATACTTGAACTAACCACAACCCTGCAGGATGACATCACCAGCAAGACACACCGCTCACAAGCAGTGCAGCCACTGGTGAAGGTCCTGGCAACACTCCATTTCCTAGCAAGTGGATCATTCCAGCGTACAAGTGGAGTGGTGGCTGGGATGTCACAGTCCTCCGTGAGCAGATGTGTGCACCAGGTTGTCCCTGCAATCCTCAGACGCATGTCCAACCAGTTCATCAGACCAACCACTGAGGACCTGCGGCAGAAGGCAATGACAGATTTCTACAACATTGCCAGATTCCCACGCACTGTGGGGGCCATTGATTGCACACATGTGGCACTCCAGCCCCCCAGTGCCACAGAGCACATATACCGCAATCGGAAGCATTGGCACTCCATCAACGTACAGGTGATAGCCGATGCCCAACGCCTCATATGGCACGTCCGTGCAAACACCCCGGGTCCAGCCATGACAGCTACATATACAATCAGAGCCCCATCCCAGCAGAATTTAACCAGAACATGTATGGGGACAGCTGGCTGGTTGGTGAGTGACAAGGGAGTCAGGCATGACTATCCCCTCCCGTGATGCACAACAGAAGTGGCACATGCATGACTAACATTCTCCTGTCTTTTCCCTTCCAGGTGACTCTGCATATGCACTGGGACCCCATCTCATGACTCCTTTCCGGAACCCCCAAACCAGAGGAGAGAGAAAATACAATGAAGCACACATCAAAACCCGTGCAGTGGTGGAGCAAACATTCGGGCTCCTGAAGTCCCGTTTCCGCTGCCTGGATAAGTCCGGGGGGACCCTATTGTATTCCCCTACCTTTGTGTGTCAGATCATCGGTGCATGTTGCATACTACATAACTTTGCTATGAAAAAAGGCCTGCATATTGACATACGTGATGACCTGACCCCCGACCCACACAGTCCCCACCTGCCAGAGGACACCCAGTCTGCTGATGGAAGAGCAGTCAGGAGGGTCCTCGCCGTAGGCATCTTTGGACAATAAACCAAAACATTAATCACACAGACAGTGCACGCGTGTACACCACTGATGTCCCTAGATCACACACACCACATCCACATCGCATTGGATTAGCCCAAGTCCAGCATGTAGGAGTTGGGAGCAGTAACGCCACGTCAAGGCCCCAATGATGTCACTGTCCATTCACACACCTTTCACACGTCATTCATTCAGCCGTGGGGTTAACTTCACCACCACGGCCGAGGGTGACACCCCTTACTGTCAGGAGTGCCACCCCCTCACATTCACACACCATTCACACTGTCCCCTGCACTCCTGACCGTGTGCAGTACAAAAAGAAATTAAAAATATCATATCCTGAGAAAAAGAAAAAAAAAACTCATGACCTGAGTATGTCCAAACAAAAAATATAAAAAAGGCCTCATCGGGGATGCCGGGGGCTTCTTCTGGGGGCCCCTCTCTGCCTCCTCAGCTGCCTGGATGGAGTGGGTGGGGGTGGGGGGGCATCTGGAGGTGGCTGATCCCCAGGTGGGCCACTCCTGGCAGGTGTGGCCTGCATGCCCTCCAAGGCCCTGGCTATCCGGCCAAGGTAGCAGTTGGTCTGGGCCTGCATCCGGAGCTGACGGGTGACCTGATAATGCTGGACCCGCCGACTCAGCCTCCCCTGGTCCCGGATGGCAGCACTGTTGCCCTGGATGGCAGCAGTGTTGGCCTGGACGGCTGCAGTAAGGTGCCGAATATCCCCCTGCACCTCCCCCAAAGTGGTGACCACTGCAGCGCAGTTGCAGCTTACATCCTGCACTGCGTTGCTGAGGTTGGCAACGGAGCCCAGGCTGTCAGCCACTTTCTCCAAGTGCCCAGCTATGGCCCCCATCTGTTCCGTCTGCCTGGCGTGATCCCTCGCCAACTGGCCCTGGACACCATCAGACACCCCCCTGGTCTTCTGGGTCGCCTTCCTGGGGCCAGAAGATGGTTGTCCTCGGGGGGAAGGAGTCGCCCTTGAGGGGCTTCCAAGGATGGGGGAGGGGACGACAGACGGCCCAGGAGAAGGGGAGGAGACCTCCAAAACTAAGGTAAAGTCCTGCTCTGCCACAGCAGGATCCTCCACAACCACCTCGGCAGGTGTGGTGTGGCCACTCTCCTCCTCCACAACCTCTTCACCACCCAGTGGCTCGGGCACACGATGGCGTGGGGGGGATGGGGTGGAATGCACGCTGACAGATGATGGCCCAGCTCCGTCATCTGTGGATGACACAAAGCAGACACATGTTGGTGGTCCCACACACTTGGCACATGCCCCCCCCCCAAATGCAAAACAACAAATAGAAAATTTTATAAAACACTTACCTGTCCTTGAGCCTTCCTCCACGGAGTCATAGCCTGGGACCCCCTCCACCTGCTCCCTCTCCAGGCAGGGTGCAACCACCTCCTCCTCTGCGGTTAGGGTGACAGGACATGGGGGACCACCACCTGTGCCCCTCTCATACCTCCTGATGGAGGCCACCTTGTCCCTCACCTTGCGCCGCAGATCATTAATTTTTTTTTGTATGTCCCCAGCAGTCCGGGTGGAGTACCCCAGGACATTCACCCTGGCAGCAATGGACTCCAGGATGCCCTGCTTCCTCTCCCGGCTGGTCTTCCGGCTTTTTTTGCCATGGAGAAAAGCATTATCAGTCTCCATTGCCGAAATGATGAGCGAGACCTCCTGGGCATTGAAATTGAGGTTCCTCCTCTCTCTGCGGGTAGCGGGAGCAGCCATGACCAAACAAAAGTATCTTCCCTGGGGTGGGGGGAAATGGAACTACTTTTGCGCCGGAATGGCGTTTCCGCCAGCGCTTTTAAGCGCCCAGCGGAACGCATTGCGCTGACGTTTCCCAGGAAGTGGTGCCGACGGAAGTTGTGAGCATGCGCACAAGGGGGCGAGTGGAGCCGCACTCACTGCGCATGCTCCGTGGATGATGCGCTGAACGTAAGCCTCTGCGCTGGGCTCCGCCCATCATTTACATATGATCACACCCACTTCCACTTGCGTCGGGTTACGCCAGCGCATTATCGTTACTCTGGCGCAAGTTTACGCGCAACTGCTATGTGAATTACAGGACTTGCGCTGAAAGGGTCTTCAGAGTAACGTAAATGAGAAGCGTTACTCCAGAGGAAAGATACTCTCATCTACCTGAATCTGGCCCAATATTTTTTACTTGTTGCTATAATAAATATCCCAATTTAAAAAAAAAAAAACGAATTTTTTTCTCAGTTTAGGGCGATACATATTCTTCTACATATTGTTGGTAAAAAATAAATAAAAATAAAATCGCAATAAGCGGCTGGTTTGCGCAAAAGTTATAGCGCTTACAAAATAGGGGAGAGAATTATTATTTTTTATTATTTTTTTTTACTAGAAATGGCGGCGATCTGCGATTTTTATCGGTACTGCAATGTTATGCCGGACACATCGGACACTTTTGACACATTTTTGGCTATAAATACGCACTAATTACAGTATAAATGTGACTGGCATTGAAGGGGTTAACACTAGGGGGTGAGGAAGGGGTTAAATGTGTATCCTAGGTGTGTTCTAACTGTGGGGGAGGGGGGGTGACTGGGGGGGTGACCGATCTGTGTCCCTATGTACAAGGAACACAGATCGGTCTCCTCCTCTCCAGAGACAGGACGCTGTCTCTGTGTAAAACGGCAATGAGAGATAATCTACAAGATCATCTCTCATTCGCCCACAGATCGCATCGCAAACGGCCACTCTGACTGGCCGTTCGCCGCGATCTGTGATTGGCCGTGTCCAAGGGACACGGACAACACAGGGCTTCCCCGCAGCGCGCTCTACAGCACGTGCTGGGAACGCCCAAAGGGGCGGCCATCTTTTGACGGCGATTGGATTTTCAGACCTGCGCTGTTGCCGTCATTCGACGATAGCGCGGGTCTTAAGTGATTAAAGGGAATTTGGAAGGGATTCGGAATGGTCCAATAGAAACTGCTGGAAGGTTCTGGAGTTCCCTTGGGATTGTATAAGAGGGCTGCAGTAGTTTGTACTTTCTCTGCGATGTCCAGGAATACGGAAGGAAAAGCTCCCTCCTTCCCTCCCCGTCGCGAGCATTTTGTGTGGTTGGGTCGCCCCAGAATCTGGGGGGAGACGCTTTCTTTGTATATTAAAGTTTAGGCTGCTCGAGTTCTAATAATAGGACACACTTAACCCCTTCCCCGCCCCCTACTGGTTAACCCCTTCCCTGCCAGTCAAATTTACACATTAATCAGTGCATTTTTATAGCACCGATCGCTGTATAAATGTGAATGGTCACAAAATAGCGTCAAAAGTGTCCGATGTGTCCGCCATAATGTTGCAGCTACAATAAAAATCGCAGATCGCTGCCATAACTAGTAAAAAAATAAAAATAAAATAAAAATAAAATAAAATAACCCCCTTTTGCACAAACTGTTGGTGCTATATAAATCCTGTATAATAATAATAATAATAATTAAAAAATTTTTTTTATAGGGTTTGTTATTCGCACTGAAAAGTAGACTCTCTTTGATGTGAACTAATTTTTGCCTGAGTGATCTGCCTTACTTATGCACCTGTATAGTTTATATTATTTGCCACCCTCATTTCAGTATTGGTGTATGACTAGAAAACCTAAAATAAACCTAAAATAAAAAAATAAATACATCACGGGTGTGAATAAGGTTCAGGAGGGCATGACTTTGAATATGAATCTAAAGCCTCGTACACACGCTCGGTTTTCTCGGCAAGAACCAGTAAGAAAACTGCTGGCAGAGCTTTCTTGCCGAGTATACCGTGCGTGTGTACGAGGCTTTCAGGTTTCTCGTCAAGAAAACTGCCCAGAATCTAGACAAAAAAAAAATAGAGAACCTGCTCTCAATTTTCTCGTCGTGATTCTCGGGAGTGTTTTCCCGACTTACCTGTCGCCGTGGAAACCCGCGCATGCTCGAAATGACTTTGACACATACGCGGTAGCTTCCAAGGCATAGGTAGGGTGTAGCAAGATGGCGGCGATGGCATCGAATGTGACGAGCGCATGCTCGTCGTAGTCGATGACGTCACCACGTTTGTGCCATTCAAAAGAACCGCGTACAAGGAGGGGAGGGGAAAAATTTGCGAAGTCACTTAAATTAGAGGGAGAGAAGCAGAAATTGCATTTAAATAAAACAGTTTTGGTGAATAAAGGAAGTTGGGCTAAGGGATGTGTTTTTTTTTTTTGAGAGAGGCATACATGTAATGGGGTACGAGAGTTTACTCTTGTCCCCTCATAACAAGTAGAATATGTAAGGCACAGGTACTAATAGTTTAGAAATAGAAATTGGGCACTCAGTACCTAAAATCCGCTCACCCACCCCCCTTTTTTTTTTTCCTCCCCCTTTCGGGACTTTATTTCTGGGGTGGGGGAGACGGGGAGGAGAGGGCAAAGGTTGAGGCGAGAGTAAAGGATTAGTAGGAGGCAGGATTGACCCATATTGTTATGTTATGTGTAATTGTTTATTGTTGTGATTTATGTGTATGAAATGTTGAATCTATTTTAACTGTGGAATCTTTTTGTATGCTTATCGATAATGTAATGTAAATTATATCTATGTTTTAAAAAATCGAATAAAAACAAATTGAAATACAAAAGAACCGCGGTTCTTTTGAATGGAGTGTGTGTACACTCGGCCGGCAAGAGATTGTTGACAAGAATCTCGTCAGGAAAAACAACGTTTTTTTCCTGACGAGATTCTGAGCCGTGCGAACAGGGCTTAACTTCTAGAAAAATTTTACTTTACTGAACGTGTAATTGATACATGAAAAAGACTTCCAGCAGAGTTAGTGAGTCAGCCAAGAGTAAGTGGATTTAAACATGCTTGGGTCAAAAATAGATCTGTACAAAAAGAGTAAAAAAATAAAAAGTACAGACAACTTTCCGGCCGTCACTTTTCTATGGTTCTAAAGACCACACCTTACAAGACCGAGAAAAGGCATGTCACAGGACTGGTCAAACAGGTTATTTTAGATCGCATATAAGGCAAAGAGTCTTATGCCGCGTACACCAGATCGGAAATTCCGACAAGAAAACTTTTGTAACGGAATGACCCATGACAACCAAAGACTTTGGAAGGATGAGAGATACTCCTGTGATGGCGGCACTAAAAACTCCTGGGTCGAAGTCCACCCTGTGCCCTTTTGGGTGTAGGGTGGCTAATAGGATCATAATTCATGTATTACATGAGATGGGACATTAATAATAATTCATGTTTGCAGGATACTGAGATATTAAGGTGATCCTACTAGACATCTGCTTTTAAAATGCTAAGTGGCCCGGCTTGTGAAAGACATTACATTCTGTTGAAAGGTGTTAATTACATCTACTCCTAGACCATACATTGTCTATGGTACAAAGGTGTCAAGCCCCTTTAGATACAGTACGTCTGTCTAGATTTGTGATTGAGGTTCCTTGCATGTGTGTGAAGATTATCTGTGATTGTGTATTATTCAAAAGGAATTGAAGTCTATTGATGATGCGGTGCCCTAATGTCTAGCTACTGATTAGATAATTAGCCTCAGTGTGTGAATAGGGGGGTGGAGATTGCATTGCCCTGTGATTAACTGTAACATCTGGTACTGTATAAAAAGCTGAGAAGAAACCATTAAAGTGTTCATATATTTGGAAACCAAAAGATAGAGCAGTCAGTCTCATTTTCTGGGGAATTGATATGGATCGTGTATGCAAGATTGTCAGAGTGTATCGGATAAGCTTGTCGTGATTGGATGGAAGGTCGTAAACGGTGGTGACCGTTACAACTTTATTTATTTTTTTGACGGAATGTTGGCTCAAACTTGTGTTGCATACACACGGTCACGTCAAGAACGCGGTGACGTACAACACTACGATGAACCGAGAAAAATTAAGTTCCGAGCATGCGTCGACGATTTTGGTGCGTCGGAATTGCATACAAACGATCGCAACTTTTCTTGTCGGAAAATTTGAGAACCAGCTCTCAAATTTTTCTTAACGGAAATTCCGACAGAAAAATTCAGATGGAGCCTACACACGGTCGGAATTTACAACGAAAAGCTCACATCGGACTTTTCATGTCGGAATTTCCGATCGTGTGTACGCGACATTAGTGTAGCACCCCCTTACTTTGAGTATGGGCACTACGCTAAAGTTAGTGGGGGAGTGGGAGAGTTATGTTGCTCTCACTCTTAATTTCGTTAAATTTGAGCTGCTGTCAATTTGGAACTGTCCTGTGGGTCAGTCTGCGCTCCGGTGGTGTTAATCCCACCCCCGGACGACAGATGGCACCAGAGGGGTTCTAACAGAGCCACTTTTCCCCAGCAGGCAATTGGAGGAGTTTTTCCTTTGCGGGGCATGCTGGGGGAGGGCATATCTGTGGCTTTTTTCTGGGGTTCTTCACAGGTTCTTCGTGCATCCAACAGACCATGGCGATATGGCCTACCAGGCCGGGATCGAAAGTTATGCAGAGTTCCTGGCGGATGCTGCCGAGGGTCCCCAGTGACTTACTGGGTCCCCTCACCACTATGAGAAAGATCCTAGGCCACTGGCTGTACGGTGGGGAATCGGCTCAAGGAAAACCCGGAGGCAGGCTATCTGAGAGACTTGAACGAACCATCGGGGATCTAGTGACCGACACACTGACAGGTACACTTCAACTGTCAATCAGTCACCCAATTGTAATTGACTGAAAGGATTCCCTCTGCTGTCCACATTGTCAGCATAGAGCCTGTGGCAGAGGCCTCATCTGGCATCTTAATTCCAATCAGAGCCAGGTCCATAGCAGGGACCTGTTCCCTTTAGCAATCTTAAAGGGGAACTCTGGCTGCCAGGCTTGTGGCAGAAGTCTGTCTGGGCATCACTTTACCCACTCTGGCTAGAGTGGCGACGTAATATATTGTTACTGAGAGCAGGCTTGCTCTCCTGTTCATTCAAGCCTGATACTGCAAGGTTTCCTTTCACTTCATCAACCTATCCTGTCTACATACTGTTGATGTTGGTCGTGTTGGACCCAAGGAATAAAGCATTTGGAAAACCTTATCTACTGGCTGGACATTCGCTTACTGCTCTGCTCGCTAACTTTACCCCTAGACAACGATTAAAGGTAACTTAATACGCCGATCCTAAATCAACCAGCGGCCCTTGAGGGGGTATTGCTACACGTGGGGCTCTTTCGGGATTTCGGCTGTTACCATTGACAACAGAGACTGTGAGTACTTTATTATTAAGAGCAGATAATCATGTATTGAACTCTCCGGGAGCGAGGAAGTTAACCTCAAGGCCTTTAAGCCTGGGCATACGTACAGCACAGCACGCGCCTACAACGTGTCCAGACAAGTTCTTCAAGTGGGGGGAGCCACCACCTCTGGGTGAAACGTAAGATAAAGTTTTGTGCCAAAGTAAGGAAGGCAACGCCCATCTTCGCACCAAACCACCAGTTGCTGTGCGCTAGAGAGAGAGGTACCACGTCCTTACCACCGAGTGTGGTTACCCAGCGATTGAGGCCCCCCACCACCTTACCCGGGACCTCCAACATGTTTGCCCTGCCTGGAGTGCCAGTGACAGACACCGGAGTCCGTATGTCCACTGAGGGACAGTTTGTGCTCCTGTCGAGCGGAGGGACCGAGATGCTGGGACTGCTCTGCCCTCGTTGCGAGGAGCAGTCTGTGAAGGTCCAGCCAATTACCTGATGTCAGCAATGCCGGGCCTATCTCTTTATCGCCACATCACCCGTTAAGACTCCAAGGGAGTATAGGGTGAACTTTATTACGGCTGCCGTCACCGCGGAGGAGGAAGTCACAAGGCCGGAGACCTCCCCATCGGTGGAGATCGTCTCATCAACCTCGACCCAACGTTCGGCTACCCCACCATCCTGCTCTCCGGAGGTAAGCCCGATGACCGAAGATCACTCAACCAGCGTGACCAGCCAAACGGATGTGACCAGTACCCAGGCCGAGACCACGTCGGAGACCACCACATCCACAGTCATCTCTGTGTGCCATGCCTCTGTAGGAGCAAGCCCTGCTCCAGCCTCCCGCAGCCGCGGTCGAGGCCTACCGCCTTAGCGCTCCCTACCGGACTGGCCCAGAGACCCATTCAAGGTCTACAATTATCTACTGGCTGAGGAACTAAACTCTTCGGACGTTGAGTCCCATTCAGGAGGAGATGATCTCCCAGACTACTTATTTGAACCACTGTTCCCGGAGTCCCGAGGGTTCGGAGGATTCCACACCGCCGGTAGGACCAGGAGGAAGAAACGCTCCGCCCGGAGTGCATCTCGTGGGTCCCAACAGCCGTCCATAGATGTCCCGCAGCTAACCTGGGGAGTCGGTGAGTCAAGTTCTGTGTCCAATGTTTCGCTCACCACCCCCGTGCCCCTTGTTGCTCCCATTTTAAAAAGGGTGCCGGGCGCTTTAGTGCTGCCAGGACGCGGGGACCCACGAACATTGCCAAATTTGGCCAGACTACAGCATGTGGTAGTTCAGAAGGTTGCCACTGAATATGGGTATGAATACCCATATGTGCCACCCCCTTTACCAGATCGACCAGGAGAGAGAGGGATGGTGCCGAAGCGCTCTATGGAGCCGCTTTAATGTACCGCCGGAAGAACGTGAGACCCCTTATGCTTTTATTTGTGTGGGGAAGCGTCTTGAGGACTGTCTCAGAGACTGGAGCTGGGGTAGACATATTTATCTTGACCGGGTTGTGTTGAAGTGCCCCGGGAAGGAAGATCAGACCTTTTTTGGGTGCCATCCACGACCGCAAGAGGGGATACTGTTTTGTTGTCTGATCCTCGACTTTATAAGTAGGCCAAATGACTGCTTTGCCTGATCTACGTACTTTTGAGAAGTTTTTGGACAAGGGTACTCGCCCCCACTCAAATTGTGTTCATGCTCCGTTTCCCCTATCCCCCCTGGCCTCTCCAGATCCACATCTGGTACACATGTGAAGTACTCTGGGGAGGGGTTTTGGGTTCAGTCAGTTACAGTGGAACCTTGCCAACTTCTCCACAGCATCGGAGGATTCACCAAAAGACCTGTTTCCTTTTTTTTAGTTCCCTTTTGCTGCCACTTCTTTGCACTAGACTTGGACTGCCGTAGTACCAGCGCACTGACCGCTAGGGGCAGCGCTCTGCAATCTTCCCATTGCAGGACTTATTGTACATATAGTTTCTTTGTTTCTTGCAATAGCATTAAGTACTGCTCAGCACTTACATTTAAACTCCCTGGGAGAAGGGGAAATTTCACGTTCGGGCCCGAGCGTGCAGTTTCAATTCTGACCTTGGAGACTTGTATATAGAAAGGTTATTAATATATCAGGATGTGTATTTTTGTATATGTTCTCTTTTGTATTTCCTATGCAGGTTACTGGTGTCAATTCAAGTGGGGGAGTATGAATTTCCAACCAAAAGCTCACATCTGACTTTTCTTGTCGGAATTTCCGATCGTGTGTACGCAACATTAGTGTAGTGCCCCCTTACTTTCAAGATGGGCACTACGCTAAAGTTAGTGGGGGAGTGGGGGAGTTATGTTGCTCTCACTCTTAATTTTGTTATGGAGAGGGGCTGCACTGAGGGGGGGTCTATGCTTATGGAGGGGGGTCTGTTCTGGGGGATGTCTATGCTGATGGATACGTACTTAATGGGAGTGGGTTATATTGAAGAAAGGGAGCCTGTACTTAGTGGGGGGGTCTGTAATGAGGGAGGGTGGTCTGTACTGAAGGGGGAGGGGGGTGACACCAATTTTTTCCACACCGGGTGACACCAACCCTAGTGACGCCACTGTACTAACCATTGAACCTGTCAGGTGTCCAGCAGACAGATTTTAAAGCAAGTTTTAAAACTTTGGTCCGATGGAAAACGGTCCGATAGGGCAGGGATCCTCAAACTATGGCCCTCCAGATGTTGTAGAACTACACATCCCATGAGGCATTTTAACACACTGACATTCACAGACATGACTAGGCATTATGGGAATTGTAGTTCCTGAACAACTGGAGGGCCGGAGTTTGAAGACCCATGCGATAGGGTGTACACACCATCGAACTGGTCCGATGAAACCAGTCTGCAGACCAGTTTCATCGGACATGTCCGATCGTGTGTACGCGGCCTAAGAGGGAAGTTTCAGGAAAAAATACTTTCCACAGCCCCCCGGTGTATAACACGCAGGCACAGTTCACCCTCAGGGTAAAAAAGTGAGTGTTATACGCCAATAAATACAGTAATAATAATTAGGGACACTAGGACTGGTGTGGCAGGGATCAGGGCCATTGGGAATGAGGTGGCAATGATCAGGGGCACTGTAATTGGACTTGTATATAAGAAATATTTTTTTTATGAATATATTTTTTCGTTTTGTTTTTTACAATATTATAGTGATTATTTTTTTTTATTATTATTAATCATCATTTGATATTGACTTTATAGCACTTTATTATTAGCACCAACTATTTTGTTATTATTTGTTTTTCATTATTTTGCATGTTAGCACTTTATGTCAAGGAATATTGGATTTATAATGGATTATGTTTGCACAATATTTATGTAACACATGGTACTGATACTGAGGTATTCATTTACACAGCGCAGCACATTATTATTTATTCAGTAAATTTAAACACAATGGGGTAGATTCACGTACCTCGGCGCATCTTTATGTGGGCGTAGCATATCTTCTTTACGCTACGCCGGCGCAACGTTGAGAGGCAATCATGGAATTCACAAAGCAAATGCTCCCAGCGTTGCGCCGGTGTAGCGTATAGTCGTCGGCGTAAGCCGACGTAAGTCAAAGTAGATGGAAGTGGGTTGGAAGTGGGCGTGATATATTTAAATGAAGCGTGACCCCATGCAAATGATGGGCTGAGCTTCAAAAAACGAACTGCGCATGCGTCGTATATTGGACGCATCCCAGTGCGCATGCTCACAGTCACGTCGAAATAACTGCCTAAGATACGTCAAAACACTGCCTACGACGTGAACGTAACCTACGCACAGCCCGGAGCTGTGGTGGCTCAACGTGATTGGCACTGGGCTGACAAGCCGTTCACCTCTGCAGCCAAGGGTTCGCATCCCGGTCTCGGCTACATGTGAATTGAGTTTGGTGGTCTCAGCCCGGCTCCCGGTGGGTGTGCTATGCAAGGTACGCCTGTGCTTAGTACGCCCACCCCCCCCCCACAAATATCACCACACTTGCACGCACACGAAATTGGTTTAACACGCACATTGGCCATGCGGTCTCCTAAAATAAAGAGAGGCGAAGGACCTACGGGGCTGGCTGGGTGGGCTAGGCCCCCTCACTCCCTCATTGGGGGAGTCCCTCTGCCCCGTTGGGCCCCAGTTGGGCTCCCAAGTGGAGCAGGTAGGGCGGGGTGAGTGGGAGGCCCCCCCTCACACCCGCCATTGCCACCAGGGGCATGGAGAAGGATGGCGATTGCCTCCGGGGGGAGGGTCTGCCTACTCCCAACTCCTGCAGTCCAGCTCCTCTCTCTCGAGTTCACGCACAAAAATACACGTAAAAAAAAAAAAAAACCTTACGCACAGCCCTATTCACGTACTACATAAACAACATAAAAATCAACGTCGTTCGTTCCCTGGTCCATACCTTTGCATGGGTTGCGCCTCCAATATGGGGAATAACTTTACTCCGGACGTAACCCTTACGCAAATCACTTAAAACATGCGCCGGGCGCAAGTACGTTCGTGAATCGGTGTATCTTACTTTAAAATGGGTGCACCGAATGCGTCCAGCGTAACTATGCGCCCATGACAACGTAGGCAAGGTTGAAGCCTTATTTTTCAACGTATCTAGCTTAGGGAACCGGCACATAGATACGACGGCGCACATTTGTACTTACGACGGCGTATCTCGAGATACGTCGGCGTAAATGCTACTTGAATGGACAATATATGGGAGTTTGATTGGTATCAGCAGCTGAACTTTTTTAGTTTATTTTCACAAGATCTCTCTTAAACCTCGTACACACGATCAGATATCTGATGGAATAAAATCGATGGATTTTTTCTTCGGATATCCGATGAAGCTGACTTTCATCAGTCTTGCCTACACACCATCAGTTAAAAATCTGATTGTGTCCAAAAGCGGTGACGTACAACACTACGACGAGCCAAAAAAAATGAAGTTCAATGCTTCCGAGCATGTGTCGACTTGATTCTGTGGATTTTTGACCGATAGAGTTCCACACAGACGATCTGATTTTTCTATCATTTTTTTATCCTTAGGAAAAATTTAAAACATGTTTTTTTTTTTTCACCGATGGAAATCAAACCGATGGGGTCCCCACACGATCGTTTTTTTCAATGAAAACAGTCCATCGGCATACTATTACTATTGGCATAGCCTAGTTCAACATGACGTCCGTAAATGGTTTTACATGTCAGATAATTATTGGTAGTTTGGAAAATTATTTTTAGTATATACTGTACATTATATACAGTGCCTGTCAAAAGTATTCATCCCCCGTTTTGCCTCACGACCTGGAATTAACATGGATTGTTTGAGGATTTGCATCATTTAATTTACAGAACACGCCCACAACTTTGATAATTATTTTTTTTTATTGTGAAGGACAAAATAACAGAAAACGGACAAAATAACAGAAAACGTGAATGTGCATAACTATCCACCCCCTAAAGTCAATACTTTGTAGAGCCACCTTTTGCGGCGATCACAGCTCCAAGTCGCTTTGGATAAGTCTCTATGATCTCGCCACATCTTACCACTGGGATTTTTGCCCATTCCTCCTCCTTGCAAAACTGCTCCAGCTCCGTCAAGTTGGATGGTTTGCACTTGTGAACAGCAATATTTAAGTCTGACCACAGATTTTCTATTGGATTGAGGTCTGGGCTTTGACTAGGCTATTCCAACACATTTACATGTTTCCCCTTAAACCACTCAAGTGTTACTTTAGCAGTGTGTTTGGGGTCATTGTCCTGCTGGAAGGTGAACCTCCATCCTAGCCTCAAATCACACACAGTGGTACAGGTTTTTCTCAAGAATATCCCTGTGTAATGGGAGGGTCCGTGGAACCCAGAAGCTCTTAGAAAGTATGAGATACTCTTGTTTCAGCTTCCCCGACGGCGACGCCTCTTATGTGTAGATCACTCTGTGTCTCTAATAGGGGCACAGGGTGAATGAGAACCCCACTATGATCTGTGCTAGTCAGATTCAATGCAGCATACATTGTATATATTGTGTGTATATTGTGTGTTGGCTGTTGTGTACTATAAGCTTGCTGTGATTGCATTCTATTGTCTATTGTGGTAATTAAGTCTGCTACTGTGGTAATGTGGATTGGAGTTTAGGAGACGGCACGGCTAGCCTAAAGGTCATGTGTCTGAATCATCAGTTGTAGTTAATTAGCTCACCTGTTGTCTGCTAAGGGATGTATTGACACGCAAAATAATGTGTATTGGGGGCTCGTTAAATAACCATTGTGTGATGTTGTGAGTTGGGTCATTGTTCATTGGGGTACTGCAGTATTCTTTTGGTGTATACAAGAGCCTGCTTTCTTAATAAAGATTGTCAGACCTGCTGAAAACCTAAAAACAGAGCTGTGTCTCGTTATTAGGGGGGAATTATTATTATGGGTCTCGTTCGCCTGACTGTGGAGTGTCGGTAGCTGCCTTGTGTTCGGAAAGGGAATCCTAAACGGTGTTAACCCCTTTCGTATTTGGGGTGCCGTTACACCCTGTATTTGGCACCATCCATCTTTCCCTTAACTCAGACCAGTTTCCCAGTCCCGACTGCTGAAAAACATCCCCACAGCATGCTGCTGCCACCACCATGTTTCACGGTGGGGATGGTGTTCTTTGGGTGATGTGATGTGTTGGGTTTGCACCAGACATAGCGTTTTCTTTGATGGCCAAAAAGTCTCATCAGACCAGATCACCTTCCTCCATACATTTTGGGAGTCTCCCATGTGCCTTTTCCCAAACTCAAAATGCGCTATTTTATTTTTTGCTAAAAGTAATGTCTTTCTTCTGGCCACTCTGCCATAAAGTCCAACTCTATAAGCGCACGGCTTATTTTTCGTCCTATGTACAGATACTCCAGTCTCTGCTGTGGAACTCTGCAGCTCCTCCAGGGTTAACTTAGGTCTCTGTGCTGCCTCTCTGATTAATGCCCTCCTTGCCCGGTCGGTGAGTTTTGGTGTGCGGCCATCTCTTGGCAGGTTTGCTGTTGTGCCATGTTCTTTCCATTTGGTTATGATAGATTTCATGGGGCTCCGAGGGATCATCAAATATTTGGATATATTTTTTATAACCGAACCCTGACTTCTCAACAACATTGTCCCTTCCTTGTTTGGAGAGTTCCTTGGTCTTCATGGCAGTGTTTGGTTAGTGGTGCCTCTTGCTTAGGTGTTGCCGCCTCTGGGGCCTTTCAAAAAGGTGTGTCTATGTAATGACAGGTCATGTGACACTTAGATTGCACACAGGTGGACATCATTTCACTAATTATGTGACTTCTGAAGGGAATTGGTGGCACCAGAGCTTTTTATGGGCTTCAGAACAAAGGGGGTGAATACATACACACATGAGAATTATCCGGTTTTTTTTCTGAAAAATTGTTTTATGTATTTATTTTTCTAACTTTACTTCACCAACTTAGACTATTGTGTTCTGATCCATCACATAGAATTCAGATTTAACCGCTTATGGACCGCCGCATGTACATTTACATCGGCAGAATGGCACGTACAGGCAGATTGGCTTACCTGTACGTCCCTGCCTTGACGCGAGTCGGGGGTCCGATCGGGACCCCCCCGGTACATGCGACGGTCCTGATGGCTCTGGGAGCGAGCCGGGATGAGGGGGCGGCTATTCGTTTTTGTCCGCCCCCTCACGATTGCTCCCAGCCAATGCGCGCTGAGGAGAGATCACATCACATAGTAAGTCTGCACAACACTACACTGACACCAGGACACACAGGCACATTAACCCCTTGCGATCTGTTCTGAACTGATCTGAACTGTTCTGCTCCACTCTGTACTACACATTGTATACTCTACACTTTTCCACCCTGTACTGTACATCATCTACCCCACAATGATCCGCTCTGTATGCCTTATGTAGCAAGCCAATTATACTGTGACCCAGAGTGCTAGCTGTAGATGGCATGTCAGTTTATTTTGTCACCTGGTGGCGCCGGTCCTGGCTTCTGGGCAGTGCCTGTAGCTCCAAGTCCGGCCTCCATAATGACGCTGGGTTTGTTAACATCTGTATAATAAGCCAGAAATTCCACATCTCGATCAAACCTGTGCCCCTCCGCCAATGACACCTGCAAAATGGAAATAACATTAGTATAATGTAGTTAGTGCATTTTAGTGACCCCTCAAGCTCCGCCCATGGTGGACAGTGTCAGTAGTTGTTTTTTATTTATATTATTTTATTATTTTTTGACAGGTTTTTTTATTATTATTTCTGTAGCACTACCCCTGGAGGAGCTGCTGGATTTTTGGGTGGCGTGTTACTTTGTGGCTCCTCCGAAACTCCTAGAGGTAACTGATGCATAGTACATCTAGTAGAAGTAAAAGGAATGTCCAGACAGGTGCTCTTTGCTGTGCTCTTAATTACCCAGCCGGGTAAAAACAGTAAAACTTGTAGTGAGGAAAGTAAAGTTGAAAGGAGAAAGAATAGCAGATTCAGGCGTAATGATAGGAAACAGTCCTACTCACAAACGTAACACTTCTTAGCACCACTCATGCTGGAGTGGGTTTAGTGTACCCGGACTGACCTCTCTTACTGACCTAGCAGCCGGAGTATCACTCGGAAAATTGTAGGAATAAGTCTCTGCCACAGACCCTCCTTGGTGAACTTGAACGTGGGAGAAAGTCTCTGCCGCAGACCCCTCTCAATGAGCCTCAGAAAGATACCTCTGCCACAGGTCCCCTCTGGGTTGAATTCCTGGATTGAGTTACGTCTGGATCTCCTTCAACTTGTCGCCCAGGTACTGACTGACAGGTGATCAGTCCTGCAGTGTTCGGCTACCTGTGATCCCCGGTGGTTCCGTCCAGGCCCTATTGGACCGCCAGCCTCTCAATGGCGCTCTTTAGACCGACTTCCCACCGAACAGCAGTACAGCTTGGAATCTTCAAAAGGGGGAACCCAGTCGCTCACTGGATCCCCACCGCTGGTTCAGATGCTCCGGGCCACCATGGTCCCATAACCAGGAACACCGCGTGGCACGCATGCCCCGGCCAGGTAGGCCATAGCGTCGGGGGGCCGTGATGTTCGCTACCCTAAGGGTGGGTGTCACACTCGAAGAAGAAAAAACCCAGAACCAATGGCGTCTTCCCCATAAATACCTCTCACCAGCATGCACAGCGAGGACAAATCCCGTGACTGGCTGCTGGAAAAGAGCACCCAAACCTTGACTCCACAGCTGCCACCTGCAGCACCGGGGGCACAGTACAGCAGAATAGGCTCACAGCACAGCCAAGCTGAGACAGAGATAATTGCTCTAACAATCAGGATCAGAGTTTAACTACACCCTGATCTACACAGAGATAGGAGCCTGCATGGAAAACCGTTCAGGGCATCAGTTCTTGTAATTGCCCCTGCCGCATCAATCAACTCCTCCTGTCCACGGATTCCTCCTGCTGCGAGTGGCTGTAGGGGCCCCCTGGAGCATGGGCCAGGTCACAATTACAACCCCTGCAACCAACCCCTGATGCTACGCCAGTGCTTTAAGCTTCTGCCTACACATGTAGTCAACAAAAGAAATGAGCCTTGATGCTATTTTGTGTCCCACTCACCTTGGCATGAATCTTATTACTATCTGTGTACTCCAGAGGGGTGATGTTACAGTTGGACTCAATCTTAGCGATGCCGTACGCAGACTGGAAGTGAGCGTTCAGACTCAGCGTGTACGTGATCTCACCAGCTGACACCTGAGGACGTGTGGCTGTTATGCTCACCTTGTGATCTGGAAGAGATAAAAAGGACACTGTGCAGGTCAGTGTCATTAAATGTTCCAATTTTCCTGTGGGATATGTAAAAAATGAATCCTATCTGGCCTTTAATGTTTCTAAGCTAGAATTGGTGTTGAAATCCAAGTACTTGTACTTTAGATCCCTGTGGGTGTCCCTATGGACCTTCTTGGATCCAAGCTGTACACAAGGCCTTGACTTCTGCCTAGGTCAAGCTTAATTCCCTCCTAGCAGTAGCCGAAAAAATTCTTGGACCATTTAAAAATAACCTAGACTTTAAGTGGTTAAAACAAGCCTATGGCTGCAAACGCAGCCATGAGCTTTATATCATGTTTTACAACTGGTGATTGGTTGTTCAATAAAAGTGATCTGGGAAGCTCCACGGCCACCTGATCACTTTTATGTTAGTGAGAAGGGACATTCACCATCTATCTGTCAAACTCGCCCACTGAAATTAATAGGGCTGCATTGCAACTGCAAGACAAACGCTAGAGATGAAAAAAAGTGAAAAAATAAATAAATACAGACAGCAGGAAGCAGTAGTGCCGAAGCTGAATATAGATGCTGCTATACCAACCTCTAAAAAGGAATCCACTGCTTACAACCTATCTGAACCCCAATAGCAGATACATCTAGCAGCAGTCTCATGCAATGTGTTGTCTATCTATGACTGTCTCCTGAAGATGTTCTTAGCCTGAAACAACTCCTATAGCATGTCTGCAGTCTCTAACCACCTCCTGTAATATGTCTGCAGTCTCTGACCATCTCCTGTAATATGTCTGCAGTCTCCGACCATCTACTGTAATATGTCTGCAGTCTCTGACCAACTCCTGTAATATGTCTGCAGTCTCTGACCATATCCTGTAGTATGTCTGCAGTCCCTGATCATCTCCTGTAATATGCCTGCAGTCTCCGACCATCTACTGTAATATGTCTGCAGTCTCTGACCAACTCCTGTAATATGTCTGCAGTCTCTGACCAACTCCTGTAATATGTCTGCAGTCTCTGACCAACTCCTGTAATTCGTCTGCAGTCTCCGACCATCTCCTATAGTATGTCTGTAGTCTCTGACCATCTCCTGTAATATGTCTGCAGTCTCCGACCATCTCCTGTAGTATGTCTGCAGTCTCTGATCATCTCCTGTATCATGTCTGCAGTCTCTGACCATCTCCTTTAGCATGTCTGCAGTCTCTGACCATCTCCTGTAGTATGGCTGCAGTCTCTGACCATCTCCTACAATATGTCTGCAGTCTCTGACCATCTCCTGTAGCATGTCTGCAGTCTCTGACCATCTCCTGTATAGGGTTGCCACTTGTCCGGTTTTGACCCGGACAGTCCGGGTTTGGACACATGTGCCCGGTTTTGAAGCCTCCTGAGACCCGGGCACATTTAAAAAAAAAAAAAAAAAAAAACATTTTTTTTTTTTTTTTTTAGCTGTCCATCCTGGCCCGGCCACAACAGAGCTGCACATCCCCGGCTCCACCAGCTTGCCTGAGTGTTAGTAGAAGGTGTGCCGCCCGCAGCAGTGCTCTCTGTTAGCCCCCCGGCCGGGCTGTAAACATGTGTGCAACTTCTCACTGTGCTAGCCCCTCCCCCTCCCTCCCTCCGGCGCGCCTCCGTCTGCATTGTGTGCTGCAGAGTGGAAGAGGACACATGGGACACAGAGTGCTCAGCTCTTCTCTGACTGGCTACAGAATACACATGGAGGTGGGTGGATGGGCGGACCATACACTACCCCCACCATACACTAAACATACAGTTCTGCCCCCCCCCCTGCATATACCATTACCATCCACAGCCGTATATACAGTTCTGCCCCCCCTCCATACCATCCACAGCCATACATACAGTCCTGCCCCCCCCCTGCATATACCATCCACAGCCATACATACAGTCCTGCCCCCCCCTCCATATACCATCCACAGCCATACATACAGTCCTGCCCCCCCCCCCTCCATACAGGGCCAGATTAACAGAGGGGCTGATGGAGCGGGGGTTGTAGCTCAATGACCAGAGGTCACAGAAACACCACATTTGGGGGGTAGTCAGTTGAAGACCTACCCCACAACTGGTCAAAATATGGGATGGCTATCATTTATGGTTCCGGAGATACGGGCTGCTTGCACAGCCTGTCAGAAGCTACATACAGAGCGGCCATTATAAATACAAGCTGACACACTGCAGCAGACTGAGAAAAAAAAATCATCATTAATTTTTTGCTAGAAAATGACTCTATGGTGGTCTTTGCAACTTTTTATGTTGCACGGCATGGAGCTGCACGATTCTGGCTAAAACGACAACTGCAATTTTTTTGCTTAGAAGATAGATGACGATTCTCTCACGATTCGTGCGGCATAACATCATCTTTCACATTAAAATGAAAAAAAAAAAAATGGACTAACTTTACTGTTTTGTTTTTATGGTTTTTATTATTCAATGAAGTGGGCAAATGCAGTGTGACATAAAATATTGCAGCAATTGCCATTTTTGTCTCTGCTAATATATATATAATGTTTGGTGGTTCCAAGTAATTTTCTAGCAAAAAATATTGCTTTTTAACAAGTGTTGGACTTTAAGTGGTTACATTTCTTGCATTTACACACAGAAGTTTGATCTAAAAAGGAAGTTGGTTACAATGTTTCATGTTGTTTACAAACTTGGCAGACAGTCGGATATTTTCTTTACACACAGAAGTTTATCCCTTTGATATAAGAAGAAAGTGTTAGTTACAATGTTTCCTGATAAGAACTTGGCAGACTGCCCAGATATTTTCTTTTGACAGCTGAAAGTCTCTCCACTTGTTATATGAAAGAATCAGCAAACTCTGCATTGGAGATGTCAGGGGGGGAGGGGAATCGACATCACAATTTTTTAAGGATTAATTGTGCAGCTCTAGCACGGTACTGTATTTGCGCAGCAATTTTTCAAACGTGTTTTTTTTTTGGAAATAAACTGTTTCATTCATTAAAAAAAAACACTAAAGTTAGCACGATTTTTTTTGGTATCCTAAGCGATGCTTTAAATTTTTTTAGGTTACATGTTTAGAGCTACAGAGGAGATCTAGTGCTAGAATTATTGCTCTCGCTCTAACGATCGTGACGTATGTAACCTGTGTGTATCTGGCTCTGATACTAGCCAGTGCCTACCCAGCCACTGACTGGTATCTCCCCAGCCTGTCCCCACACCCTCTCACCTGCTGACCTGTGGATGGGGGAATCACTCCTGTAGTGTTGTGTTCTGCCAGTAAGTACAATGATCAGTGTTGCTATCTATAGCTGGCAGCACTGATTGTTTTTGGAAAAACAGGCTGGTTGTACTCAAGTCAATTAATAGATTGACTTGTGTAAAACCAGCTAGCCCATACATAGATCGACTATGGCTGGTCTCTGCATAATTGGTGTAATTTCAATTCATGTATGACCCGCTTAACCACTACGCAGTCCCTAAACATCCTTCCACTCCTGTACATTGTGCCCACTGTCATACCCTCCACACTCCTCTCCTGTACATAGTGCCCACTGTCATACCCTCCACACTCCTCTCCTGTACATAGTGCCCACTGTCATACCCTTCACACTCCTCTCCTGTACATAGTGCCCACTCTCATACCCTCCACACTCCTCTCCTGTTCATACTGCCCCCATCATACCCTCCACACTCCTCTCCTGTACATACTGCCCACTGTCATACCCTCCACACTCCTCCCCTGTACATACTGCCCACTGTCATGCCCTCCACACTCCTCTCCTGTACATACTGCCCACTATCATACCCTCCACACTCCTCTCCTGTACATAGTGCCCACTATCATACCCTCCACACTCCTCTCCTGTACATACTGCCCACTATCATACCCTCCACACTCCTCTCCTGTACATAGTGCCCACTATCATACCCTCCACACTCCTCTCCTGTACATAGTGCCCACTGTCATACCCTCCACACTCCTCTCCTGTACATACTGCCCACTGTCATACCCTCCACACTCCTCTCCTGTACATACTGCCCACTATCATACCCTCCACACTCCTCTCCTGTACATACTGCCCACTATCATACCCTCCACACTCCTCTCCTGTACATAGTGCCCACTGTCATACCCTCCACACTCCTCTCCTGTTCATACTGCCCCCATCATACCCTCCACACTCCTCTCCTGTACATACTGCCCACTGTCATACCCTCCACACTCCTCTCCTGTACATACTGCCCACTGTCATACCCTCCACACTCCTCTCCTGTACATACTGCCCACTGTCATACCCTCCACACTCCTCTCCTGTACATACTGCCCACTGTCATACCCTCCACACTCCTCTCCTGTACATACTGCCCACTGTCATACCCTCCACACTCCTCTCCTGTACATACTGCCCACTGTCATACCCTCCACACTCCTCTCCTGTTCATACTGCCCCCATCATACCCTCGCACTCCTCTCCTGTACATAGTGCTCCCATCATACCCTCCACACTCCTCTACTGCATATACTGGTCACTGTTACACCCTCTTCACTCCTTTCCTGCAAGTAATACCTACCCTCTGCACTCATTTCCTGTACATAATGTCTTACACTTTGCACTCCTTTCCTACACATACCAACATACGCGCCACACTCTTGTATATACTGTTGTAAATTCTGCACTCCCTCCCTGCACATACTGTAATACCCTCTGTACTTAATGAAAATTAAAAGGTGAACTAATGCCCCTGATCTCCACTGCACTTACCTCTGTAGTAATGGAAGAGTTTTATTTTTTTTAAATGATTGTGCTAAGGTTTATTCATGTCAGTGAGACTCTTACTTGTGGCACAGCAAAGTAAGCATATTTTATAGGTAAAATAATTATTTTGTTTAATTTAATCATGCCTCGTGAGGCCCCTCCCTCAATATGGCCACACCCACCATATGTAGTGGCGTGTTCGGGTTTGGCTTGAGGAAAAGGTGGCAACCCTACTCCTGTAGCATGTCTGCAGTCTCTGATCATCAGCTGTAGCAAGTCTACAGTCTCTGACCATCAGCTGTAGCATGTCTGCAGGCTCTGATCATCTCCTGTATCATGTCTGCAGTCTCTGACCATCTCCTGTGTCATATCTGCAGTCTCTGACCATCT
Source organism: Rana kukunoris (assembly GCA_029574335.1). Taxonomy (NCBI): domain Eukaryota; kingdom Metazoa; phylum Chordata; class Amphibia; order Anura; family Ranidae; genus Rana; species Rana kukunoris. The sequence continues at coordinate 726,023,183 of CM056049.1, read as the reverse complement.
CCTGTAGCATGTCTTGCGGTCTCTGACCATCTCCTGTAGCATGCTTGTAATCACTGCCTGCTGTAATATGTCTGCAGCCTCTGATAGCTTTCTTTAGTATTACATTTTCTGAATAATCTGTACTCCCCTTCGGCGATATCATGGGCTGCACTTGGAGGCTTCTATTTCAAGAAAGTTGACCCCACTGCTGTACTGTACACGGACATTCTAGACAGAAGTCAAGGTCCCATATACAGTGTGGATCTAGGATACAAAAGGCTCCATAAGGACACGGGAACTGGTCTGAAGACTAACACAAGGTACTTGGTGTCTGCAGTTGTTGCTTTAGAAACATTTTAGGTCAGATCAGGTTTACTTTATGGTTGGTGGTCCTTTCAGAAGAGCAAATCAAAGGATTACGTGAAAAAAAAAATGCTTATTTGTACTTGTACCTTTTGGGGTGTATCTCGGGTTGAGAACAGCCGGGAGCACAAAACGCACAGCTCCGTCTGCCTCCATTGGTAACTCCCGCACGTATTTGAGGGTGACCTCAGCCTCCTGGCCAGGAGGGAGATTCCCAACACGGCATCTAAAGATGTCCGCCGAGCTCTTATCTTCTTCCAGGAGGAAGGCTTGCTTACCCTGGCTGATGGCCTCATTGTAGGTCTTGTGAGCCTGGAGAAGAGAAGAAGTAGCAGTAAACTTTTTACCATTGTGTAATTGTAAAGTTTGTACAGCGGTTTAGGCCTGTTATATGTATGCAAGGGGTGACTCTGATATAATGGAGACTCTGATGTAAGGGAGACTCTGATGGGAATCCCAATGTAAGGGGGAACTATGACGGAGACTCTGGTAGACATGTGCAATGCCAAAAAATTGCTTCGAAAATTTGGAAATTTGGAATTCGGAAATTCGAAAATCCGGAAATGTGAAAATTTGCGCCGGCTTATCTGTTTTCTGTAAGCAGAAAACAAGATACGCCGGTTTGCTGCAAAGATCCGACAGGCGTAATTGTATTACACCGTCGGATCTTAAATGCAGTTTTAAAATTGCCGCCGGGGGCGTTCTTGCTGATTTACGCCAAAAATATGTAAATCAGCGTGATACGGCAATTCATGAACGTACGCGGGCCCGACACAGTCACTTTATGACGTTTGCGTAAGGGTTTTCCCAGCGTAAAGATAAAGTAACAAAAAGCAGGCGCATCCTATGTTAAGTATGGACGTCGTGACCGCGTCGAATTGGAAAAGTTTTACGTCGTTTGCGTAACTCATTTGTGAATGGGAATTGACGTCATTGACGTTCACGTCGAAAACACCGTCATAATTTGGAGCATGCGCACTGGGATACATTGACGGCCGGCGCATGCGCAGTATGTTCGCCGCGGGATCACACCTATTTTAAATAATACACGCCCCCAACCCGCCCAATTAGAATTTCCCGCTGGCCCATTTACGCTACGCCGTCGCAACTTTAGGAGCAAGTGCTTTGTGATTACAGTACTTACGCGTGAAGTTTTGACGGCGTAACGTAAATGAGAAACGTTACGCCGGAATAAAGAACCGCTCGCCATCCTGAATCTGGCCCTAAGTTTCTAATTTTACATTTTTAAATTCTGAACTTTCGAATTTCCGAATTTCGAAATTTCCAATTTTCACATTTCTGAAATCTTAAATTTTGGAAAATTCAAATGTTCGAATTTCCGAAAATAAAATTTCACATTTGCAATTTTTGGAATTTCGGAAATTCGGAATTCAGAATTTGTAAATTCGGAAAACCAAAAAAATTCCGAAATTTTTTAATTCAGAAATTTCGGAATTAACAAATTTGTCAAAATGTTATAATTACTAAATCGTTTAACTTCCACAATAATACATTTCTTCAAAGAAACTCTCTTCTATATATTCTAAATAACATCAACAAACAAACAAAAAAACCTAAAAAAGTGGAAAGGGATAATAGTGGTGTCTCACAGTAACAAAATCATAGGGCCAGATTCATGAAGAGTTAGGCTGGAGTATCCAGTGATCCGCCAGCCTAACTGTCACTTTAAGCCGGCGTTTATGTTTTCTGTAACCAGAAAACAAGAAACGCCGGGTTGGAGTTCCGATGCGATCGGCACAATTGAATTTCGCCATCGCATCGCAACTTTAATTTAAAAATGGCGCCGGGGGCGTTCCCGCTAATTTCCGCTGAAAAAATATGTTAATGAGCGGGAATCGGCAATTCACGATCGTATTCGGGCACGACGCAGTGACTTTCCGACGTTTCCGTAAGCGATACGCGGCGTAAAGATAAAGCAGCCCCCTAGAGGAGTGTCCTATGTTAAGTATAGCCGTCGTCATCGCGTCGAAAAAAAAAATCGCGTCGCTTGCGTAAAACGTCCATGAATGGGGATTTGACGTCATTGACGTTCACTGACAGAATTTGGAGCATGCGCACTGGGATGCATTGACATTTGACGCATGCGCAGTACGTTCGCCGCGGGATTGCGCTTAGTTTAAATAATACACGCCCCGTACCCGCCCAATTTGAATTCCGCCGGCTCATTTGCGATACGCTGCCGCAACTTTAGGAGCAAGTGCTTCATGAATAACAGCACTTGCTCCTAAAATTTCGCCAGCGTAACGTAAATGAGAAACGTTACTCCAGAGCAAAGATGCTCCAATCTACCTGAATCTGGCCCATAGTTTGTAAGTAGGAGTACAGGCCCACCAAAGATGGGATAAGTTACCTATAGCAACATTACAACGCCAACATCTATCTGTTTGTGATGGATGATCTAGATCAGTGGTCTCCAAACTGCGGCCCTTTGCTTGCCTTTATCCGGCCCTTGGGGCCCTATCCCTCCCACTGATACAAGACACTATTCTGCCATCTAACACAACTAATAGAGCATTATTCCTCCCAATGATACCAGCAATGGGGCACTGTGACAGACTTGGGCCCTCTTATGTCTAAAATCATCCTATGTCCACTAGGGGCATAGGATGACTGAGAAATGATATCTAGGACTACCTAAGAGGGGATTATTATGTAATTATTAGCCACAATATATTCCATGATATCCGGGATTTCTTATGTCTAAAATCATCCTATGTCCACTAGGGGCATAGGATGACTGAGTAATTATATCTTGGACTACCTAAGAGGGGATTATTATGTTTTATTATCCACAATATATTCCAGGATATCTGTGAGAACTGGTTGCTGTTTGTTGATTCTGAACTCAACAGGTTAATTGAAAGAGTGACTCAGCCGCCCGATGTAACTTGCCTACGCCAGCGTATCTTGGGCGCATAGTTACGCTGGACGCATTCGGCATTCCCATGTTAAATATGCAAATGAGTAATATACGCTGATTCACAAACGTAGATGCGCCAGGCCGAAAAGATACGCGGTTTGCAAGAGGGTTACGTCCGGCGTAAAGTTATTCCACCACATAGGTGGCGCAACCCATTCAAAGGTATGGACGTTGGAAAACCCGTCAAATGACGTGTTTTCGTAAGGCGTACGTGAATGGGGCTGTGCGTAAGTTACGTTCACGTCGTAGGCAGAGTTCGACGTATCGTAGGCATTCTATCCGACGTGATTCTGAGCATGCGCACGTATACGCTGTTTATTCGGCCATTCATTTGCACGGGGTCACGCATAATTTAAATAGATGACGCCCACCTCCTTCCTACTTTGAATTAGGCGGGCTTACGCCGGCCAATTTACGCTACGACACTGCAACTTACGGAGCAAGTGCTTTGTGAATACTGCACTTGCCTCTCTTAGGCCCCGTACACACATACGAGAACCTCGTCGGGCTAAACTCATCGTTCCGCCCGACGAGGTTCTCGGCCGGCTGTCGAGTTCGTCGACCAGGCTGTCGAAAAAGACGCCTTGCTCGACAGTTTGATCGGCGAAAACGTACACACGATCGAGCACACAAACAGAATATGGATCCCAGCGAGCTTCTCGCTGGATTCTGCCGAGAAGCTCGATCTGCTTTGCTGTTCAACTTTGTTTGTTAGCTTGTGTTCCTGTCTGCCGTGTGCTACGTTAACCTTTCTGTGTACCGATTTTGGCTCGTCTCTGACTACTCCTGTTTGCCTGTGACCCTGAACTTTGGCCTGTCCCTTGGTTACCCTCGTCTGCCTGTTGCCCCGACCTTGGCTTACCCATCACTAGCCCTTGTATCCTCTTTGGCTGCTTCCCCTCTCTGCCTACGGAGCGTGACCTGGGGGACTCCAGGGGCCGTGACCTGGGTTCAGTTGCAGCGAAGGCCATCCTCACCACTAGAGGCTCTGGTGAACACCTGCTGGACCTGGGGAATCTTGGGTTCACGTTTCCTGTCCATCCGAAGTAGTCTGCTACTGGGTTCACTACCTTGCGGTGCACCCCTGTCTCCATCGTGGCGCATTTGTCACCTGACCACAGGTGACCTGACAGATTGTATAGATAATTTAGAGAAGTAAATGGAGCAGGAATAGAAGACAGAGGAAATAATTTTAAATGCTGATGCCAACACTCCAAAACCGTGTAAGTGAGCAAAGGCCAAGAAGAGCGTGATCCTATATCCTTAAGACAAAGCCATAGAGCAGGTTTAGGATTCAATGGAGAAGCACCTATTTCCAATTGGACCCATTGTTTATCATCGGGACGGTGGAACCAATCCAAAACCCGAGAAAACAATACTGATTTATAATAGCACTCAAAATCTGGCAAACCTGCCCCTCCACGATCTTTTGACCGAAAAAGTGTTTTCCAGTTGATTTGAGGTTTAATATTTTTCCAAATTAATTGTGATAGTCATTTGTTCAGGTTTTTTTTAAGAATATTATAAGATAGCATTTTTGGTTTGTGGAGCTCAGAAGCAGTGAAGTTCCACTTTAACCATTTAAGGACCGCCGCACGCCTATATACGTCGGCAGAATGGCATGGCTGGGAACAGGGACGCGTATATATACGTCCCCTTTAAGAGCCCAGCCGTGACTGCGGACCCGATCTCTAATATAGGGAACGACGATCACTGACGTCACACGTCCAGCCCCTTACAGTTAGAAACACACATGAGGTCACATTTAACCCCAACAGCGCCCCCTAGAGGTTAACTCCTTCACTGCATTGTCATTTTCACAGTAATCAGTGCATTTTTATAGCACTTTTCGCTGTGAAAATGGCAATGGTCCCAAAAATCTGTAAAAATTGTCCGATGTGTCCGCCATAATGTCAGTCACGAAAAAAAAAATCGCTGATCGCCGCCATTAGTAGTAAACAAAAAATTATTAATAAAAATGCCATAAAACTATCCCCTATTTTGTAAACGCTATAAATTTTGCGCAAACCAATGGATAAACGCTTATTGCAATTTTTTTACCAAAGATATGTAAAATAATACGTATCGGCCTAAGCTGAGAAAAAAAAAAATGTTATATCTTTTTTGGGGATATTTATTATAGCAAAAAGTAAAAAATATAGATTTTCAAAATTGTCGCTCTATTTTTGTTTATAGCGCAAAAAATTTAAACCGCAGAGGTGATCAAATACCACCAAAAGAAAGCTCTATTTGTGGGAAAAAAAGGACGCCAATTTTGTTTGGGAGCCACGTCGCACGACCGCGCAATTGTCAGTTAAAGCGACGCAGTGCCGAATCGCAAAAAGGGGCAAGGTCCTTAACCTGCATATTGGTCCGGGGCTTAAGTGGTTAATGTGTACTGATTGACGTCTCTGTTTTGTAATCCTCTTTACCTGTTCCTTCTCCTGGAGGTCGGCTATAATCGTCTTCCCTTCTATTGTGGCCTCAAAGCTGTAGACGGCAGAGTCTTCATCCATGGGGAACACAAAGATGGCTTCCACTGCATTCTCCTCCTCATTATAATACTTGAGCCTTTCACCTGGACGTCAACCGAGATCCCCTGTAGAGGAACTGAACACACACAATAGAATCAGAAAATGAAACCTGGTGTTTTGTAACGTGAACTTTACTTTTGGTGGACACTTTGGAGATGAGCAGACTTTATAGGTACTCTCAATGAAACTGGGAGCCAGAAAATTACAAGAATCACATCTCGTCTTTAAAGCGGTGGTTCACCCTAAATCTACTATGTCCCATGTGATCCAGCATACTGGCGTCAGCGCCAGTATGGTGTGTTTTTTTTTTTTTTATTGCTCCACTTACTGTGTAATGATGAATTTTCATTTATCTCCCCCGCGGTGGATGGCGCCATTATAGCCCGTCACAGCTTCCGAAAATAGCCGATTTAGGACTCTGGTATTTCCGGCGCTATACGGCGCCTGCGCACAGACCTAGGAGCTGACTGCGCAGGCGCCGTATTTCTCTGAGTCCTCAGAGAGAAATACGGCGCCTGCTAACTAACACACAGCTCATTTCTCTATCTGCAACATAAAGAGCGTCCTGACTCTCCGGTAGTCCAAGGGAGGGGGTGAGCATGACACCCCACACCAGGGAGAAATCCTCGCATTACTGTGTGGAGTTACAGACAGAAAAACAGGAAGTGAGGATTTCTCAGAAAAAATAAGGACTGCACTAAGGTAAAGAAAGCTATTTAGGGGGAAAAAATTGTACCTTCACAACCCCTTTAGGCTTCCCCACTGACAGATGAATGTAAACATAAAGAATGTCAGCATTGCAATAGAAAAAAAAAAACGGCATGGGGTCGTTCCCCCAGTCCACACCAGGCCCTTTGAGTCTGGTATGGTTTTTAAGGGAACCTCACACATCAAAATGAAAAAAAAAATGGCGTGGGGTCCCCCCCCAAATCCATACCAGACCCTTATCCGAGCATGCAGCCTGGCAGGTCCGAAAAGGGGAGGAGTGAGAAACCCCTCCTCATAAACCATACCAGGCCTCATGCCCTCAACATGGGGCAGTGGGTGCTTTAGGGCAGTGGGGCTCTGCCACCCACAAATAGGGTGACCTTCAAAATGCGGGACTGTCCCTGGCAATGTGGGACACGTGATCACCCTACCCCCAAAGCACCTTGTAACCATGTTGATGGGGACAAGGGCCTCTTCCCAACAACCCTGGCCGGTGGTTGTTGCAGGGACGTGCGGTGAGGCCAGTGGCTGGTGCGGCACTGGCTAGTATCAGAGCCAGATACACACAGGTTACAAAGGTCCCATCGTTAGAGCGAGAACAATAATTCTAGCATAGACCTCCTCTGTAACTCTAAACATGTAACCTGTAAAAATGTTTACAGCGTGACATGTTAGGTATCAATTTACTCAGCGTAAAAAAATCATCTTTTACATTACCGGTATACAAAACAAATGGGCTAAGTTTACTGTTTTTTTTTTTTTTTTCCATGAAACTGTTTCTTTCCAAAAAAACTCATTTGAAAAATTGCTGCGCACATACCGTGTGACATAAAAAGTCACAACAACCACCATTTTATTCTCAAACCTGTTTTGGGGTTCTGAGTAATTGTCGAGCAAAAAAAAATGATTTTTACATGTAGGACAGGAGTGTCCGAATTTTCCTGGGTGGCAAAGGGTTAATTACCATAAGTAAGTAATATACAAATAATTATTATATATTGCTTTTAAAGCGGATGGTTCACCAAAAAAAAATATTAAAAGCCAGCAGCAACAAATACTGCAGCTGCTGACTTTTAATATTAGGACACTTACCTGTCCTGGAGTCCAGCGGCGTCCGCAGCAGAGGATGAGCGATCGCTCGTCACCCTGCTGCTCCCCCCTCCATCCACGGTGAGGGAACCAGGAAGTGAATCGCTGCGGCTTCACTGCCCGGTTCCCTACGGCGCATGCGCGAGTCGCGCTGCGCCCGCCGATTGGCTCCCGCTGTGTGATGGGAGCCGAGAGTTCCCAGCACACAACGGGAAAAGCCTGTCTTTTGCCCGAGACTGCGGGCCGGAAGTGGGTGCGGATACCTGTCTTTAGACAGGTATCTGCACCCCCCTCCCCGCTGAAAGGTGTCAAATGTGACACCGGAGGGGGGGAGGGTTCCGATAAGCGGATCTTCACTTTAGGGTGGAGATCCGCTTTAAGGTAATTTACGATATTTTCAAAAACTGTACTCAAGCAGGTGGCTTAACGGGCAAATGACTGAAGTTGTAACCTTCAACCAGTAATTTCACAGTAAATAGATAAATAATAAATGATTATCTTATAGCATAATAATATATTATTTAGCTTGATCAAAACAGTTACCTTTTCAACAACAGCAGATTCTCATTCTCCCTCTTAACTGTGTGAGAAAAACATGGGATTGTGGGTAAATCTTCTACCCATAACACATGTTTTTTCCCTTGTAGATAAGAGGGCTGGGCTGGAAGGGAGTATTTGTCTTTTAGACACGCCCCCTTCTATGACACTGCAGTCAGAGGCATTCCTCCCCTGCAGCATTTTTACTTTGATCAGCTTGGGCCAATGGTGCTTTACCATTGGTCCGAGGCTCCAAGCTGTCCATTGAGCTCAGTGCCCCTGACAAGAAGGGAGGAGAGGCACTGTGAGCTCATCCTCTCAGGCCGTGTACACACGATCTGTTAAACCGATGAGAGCGGTCTGATGGACCATTTTCATCGGACCAAACCGACCGCGTGTGGGCGCCATTGGTTATTTATCCATCGGTTAAAAAGGGAACTTGTTTTAAATTTAACCACGCAAAAATCCACGCATGCTTAGAATCAAGTCGACGCATGTTTGGAAGCATTGAACTTTTTTCAGCATGTCGTTGTGTTTTACACCACCGTGTTCTGACATGATCGTTTTTTTAAACCAATGGTGTGTAGGCATGACTGACCATAAGTCAGCTTCATCGGTTAACTGATGAAAACGGTCCATCAGACCGTTCTCATCGGTTTGACCGATTGTGTGTACGCGGCCTAAGTCTGCTGCAAACAGAGGGTCAGATACACAGACACCAGCCGCCCGCGCGGCGTGTCCCATATACGCTACGCCGCTGTAAGTCACAGCGGCGTATTACTAATCCTCAATGAAATGCCACTGCAACTTACGTAACTTAACTTACCTACTTTCATATGTACTAGTGGGGGGAGTGTTTTATTATAATTATGAATGACCCGACGCAAACAACGCTTTTTTTAAACTGCGCATGCGCCAGCCGTGGACGTATCCTAGTGCGCATGCGTGAAATAACGCCACAAATAGTCAATGAAACGACGTGAACGTAACTTACGCCCAGGCCCATTCTGGATCGGCGTACGCAAACGACGTCCAATACGACGCTGTCCGACGTCCATACTTAACATTGGCTGTGCCTCACTATAGCAGCTTTATCTTTACGCCGGGGATACGCTTACGCAAATGACGTAAAGGGAATGCGCCAGCCGCTCGTACATTCGTGAATTAGCGTAACTCGCTCATTTGCATATTTTACGCTGGAAATAGACGGAAGCGCCCCTAGCGTCCAGCGTAAATATGCATCTAAGATACGACGGTGTAAGAATCTTACTCCAGTCGTATCTTAGCATAAAAGAAAGAAGGGGTAGCTGCGCTTAGGAAATACTAAATGAAGGGTACTAAGGTCAGTGAACGCACTGAGATGAGTGGGCGTGTGTGACTGCAGCCCCCCCTAAATATAACTCCCCAAAGGGGTATATATAAAGAAATACAAGAGGTGGTGGGGGTAGTGGCGCTGTCACTAATATGTTGTTTATTAAGCCGGTAAAATAATGGGCTTTAATGGGACAACATACCCCTGAGGAAATATAAGAATATAAAAAATAAGAGGAGACACAAATAAATGAATGTGTAAGATCACTAGTAGTGATACCTCAAACAGCCACCGGAGGTGTGATTACATAAGTAAAAAATATAAAATATAAAAATGTGGATAAATAAATTAGGTCTTCCTGGTCATATAAAATATGCACTAAGAACACAATCAGTGGCCCAGTGTATAGTATAAGTGGCCCAGTATGTGATATGTGGCATAGATACAAATGTGCATAATATGAAATAGAAGTCCAAAAAACATAAAAGTTAGATGACAATGTCCATAGATATATATAGCAGGTGAAGTAAGGTGGTCAAGGTGCACCTAATGGGATAGGTGGTAAGCAAAATCACAAGTGACTTTCGCAGTGGGTCCGGTGTTCCCCCTTATGGGTCCCCACTCACCAAAGGCAATCACCCCTGCAGGGGTAGAAAGCATGTAGATCGTAGTCCTGCTCCAAGTTGCCGTGGCTCCCTTCCTTAGTTTGCACCGATTTCCTTTGGATCACCTGGGCTCCTGCGAAGTATCCTTAGTATGTATTGTTGTTGTAATGAATTTCAGTTGGTATTATAATTTCCTCAAAGGCAAGAAAAAAGAAGCTTCCATAGCGTGGTATGTTTTTTAAAAGGGAATAATTTTAATAGCACTGTCAGACTATCACATAGTACGAGTGCACAAAATATACAAAATAAAAATGAATACAAAAAATAAATACAAATAATATATAAAAATAGAAATAAAAATAATGTCAGACTTAGTCGGATATAAACCGCAACTGACAGTCACAATACCAAAAAGTCAAGTTGGTAGCTGCCTATACCCAAAGGGGTTATAGGTTCTGAGAATGCACAGCACACATGCAAGGTCCAATTGAGAGTATCATCAGCGTGGAAGCGGCGTGCGCTCCAAAGACTAACAGCTGATTAGGACCGGAAGTGTATGTGGGTGTGCGTGTGGCCGCTTGACGTACGTTTCGTATGTTTACTTCCTCTGAAGCGGGTACACGCATACCGCTGTTGTTTGTCTATATAGGGGACGTAACCATGGCAGTTTCCCGACGCTTCTAGCGTCCTCCAATCAGATACAATGACAGGTCCGGTTAGCCTATCAGGTGGGTTAAATTAGAGGGCGTGTGCACATCTATATTTACCCAATAGAGCAGAGCATGAAAAAGCCGACTCATAGGGGCGTGTGCAGAAATACTACTGCCCAATAGAAGGGAGTCCACTCGCATACCAAATTGTACTAAACCGGATGTGTTTATTGGTTGCCATGCTGACGGCCCCGAAAGTAACAGGAAATGCAGATGATCACTAGAATAATTAAAGAGAGATTTTATAATGCGAAGTAGAATAGGTACCAATATAAATTATAAATTATAGTGGTGTATGTTAATATCTGTAACTAGTGTCAACTGGCTTGCGGAAGCAACAAGAGATATGAAATTATATGTCTATCAGGGGTATCTCTATGGCTAATTACATATACTCCAGCGGTATATGCTGAGTATTAGTGCCTGAATGTTATTTAAACAAGAGAGATACTTGTATTTAATAGAGAGAATTAAAGGTAATATATGTTATATTAAATGCTAGTAAGGGATCAAACTACCAGGTAATGGATTTTATTGTCCCAATATAGTAGATAACTGTCCAACTATATAATAATGGGCCATAATTAGAGCGAGGTAATATATACACCTGTGAATGCTACATGACCATTAAAAAATGAAATAAAGAAGTGACATGAAGTATAATCTGTAAATCATATCATATCATGTAGTGAGCCTTCGTGAAATAAATTCAAGGCATAACGTAATGTTATAATTGATAACCAAAACATAGTGTTATAATTAGAAGGAGTGACAAGTGATAAATATATGTATAGAACCAAACATAGGTAATGTGATACAGGTGACACAGATATAGTGTGTATCATATGACGATATGTCATAGTATGAGGGCTAAATCCAACAGTAAGAAGGGAATGTGCACTAAATGTGGATACAATTTGTATATATATATATATATAAATATGTCCAATAAGACCTATAGCCTGGAGGGTCACATTTGAGCAAATGGTACGTATAATATATATATATATATATTAATAGATACATTTACATAAACATAATATTGAATATATGTGTGTATCGAACTCTTGTATAGGAGAAGTGTTGATTGGGGATAGAGTTTCACTAAATATGAAAACTATCTGAAAAAAAGGGGGAAAAAGTGTATATATAATAATTATCTGATGCCAGAATAAGGTACCATAAATATCCCATTGGTCATAAGGTTATGGTATTATTAGGCACCCATATGAAAATTGGTGCTGTGCTGAAGATATTAATAATGCAGGGTGATAGTTAAACCTCAGTGAAGTGGAGTATAAGTGGATTTGGGTCATGGGTTTGCCAAAAAACAATTAAGATCTATGTCAGAATTTAACCCATGAGGCTTAAGAGATCCCAACCGGTAAATCCAGCTGGTTTCATTTTGTGAGATGGCCGTAGTCTTGTTGCCACCCCTCCAGTTGTCTTTAACGAGGTCTATACCATAAAAAATATAAAATAAGCCCCGTTGGATCCTGCTGGTGGAATCTCTTAAAGTGGCGTGAGAGATTATGTTTGGTGGATCCCTTTTTTATCCGGTTGACGTGCTCACGTATTCTCACTTTAAGGGGTCGTGTAGTACGACCTACGTACTGTAGGCGACAGGGGCATTCAATGACATAAGTTACATGTGTAGAATGACATGTAATAAGGTCCTTGATTTTGTATTCTGTAAAGTCAACCTTCGACTTGAAGCTCGTTTTTCTCCTTGGTTGCTTCTTAGTTACTCTGCAGGGTAAACATTTTTGGCATTTATAAAAGCCTTTTAGACCTGGGCATAGGCTGATGGACTGAGGTGGATCAATAACATTGTGTACAAGGTGATTACGTAGGGATGGGGCTCTTCTGTAGATAAAAGTAGGTTTTTTCTTCAAAATTTTATTCAAAGTCTGGTCATCTTGCAAAATAGGCCAATATTTTTTGACTATGTGTTCAAACGCTTTATATTGTGAGTTGAACCCAGTAATGAAAGCTAAATCTGAGGTGTTGGATGTATTCTTTGCTTTGGATTTCAGCATACTGTTCCTATCCATTTTCTGAACCTCTTCTTTCAGTGCGGTCAAATTATTTTCTTTGTAGCCTTTTTCTTTAAATCTTTCAATGATGACATCTGCTTGATGGGAATAGTCTGCGATGGAATTGCAATTTCTGCGTAGACGCATAAGTTGGCCTTTGGGTATATTTGCCTTCCACTTTGGATGATGGCAACTAGTGGTTGGGATATACCCATTACGGTCTGTTGATTTGAAGAATGTTTTTGTATGTAGTTTGGACCCTTCTTTGAAGATCTGAAGGTCCAGGAAGTCAATGCTCTCCATATCACACTTGCCAGTGAATGTGAGTCCATATCTGTTGGAATTCAGGTTAAGTAGGAACTCCTGAAAGGAGTCAATGGATCCATCCCACAGGATGATAAGATCATCAATGTATCTACGATACAATTTGATCTGAGGGATGCAACGACTATAAACATACTCTTCTTCCCAACAATCCATCAGCAAATTGGCGACGCTGGGGGCATAACGTGCCCCCATAGCTACGCCTTTGCTTTGGACGTAATAGTTGTTCTTATACCAGAAGTAATTGCAACTCATAGCCATCTGTAATCCTTCTACAATGTAATTGATCTGTTCTTGTTTGAGCCTGGAGTTTTGGTGCAGGGCTTTTTCTACCCCATATATACCGTCTGCTTGTGTAATACTGGTATACAGTGAGTTAACATCAATTGTGGCAAGCAGTAACTTGTCTGCTCCATCAACTTTAGTAAGTTCGTTAATTAGTTGTACACTATCGCGAAGATATGATCTCCCCTTTTTTACAATGGGTTTGAGAAAGGTGTCTAGATATTCTCCTAGTCTAGAGAACACGGAGTTGATTCCACTTATGATGGGTCTTCCTGGGGGTTTTATAAGTCTCTTATGCACCTTGGGTGTATAATATATCACCGGTGTTTTGATAGAATTTGACACCAGGTATTCTGCCTCGGTATGGCTCAAAATACCCAAAGTTTTACCCTTCTTGACGTATTTGGCCAGTTTTTTATTAAACCTAGCTTTAGGGTTACCCTTTAGTTTTATGTATGTATTGGGGACTTGAAGTAGATTGTCCATCTCCTCCTCATAGTCCTTCTTATCAAGGATTACCAGCCCTCCCCCCTTGTCTGCTGGCCGGATGATAACTTCATTTTTCTTCCCAATGGCTTTAATGGTTTCCCAAATTTTCTTATTTTTGTTTTTAGACTTCCTTTTGAGTTTCCTTAGGTCACTTTCTACCATCTTTTTAAACGCACCTATGCATTGATTGCCTGCGATGGTAGGATTAAATACGGAGTTGTTTTTAAGGTCCGTTTGTATGTATGGTGAAGGGTCTGTAATTTGTTCTGACGTATTGTTGGCAAAGAATTTCTTTAGATTTAGTTTCCTAAGGAATTTTTGGAAGTCAATGTAAACTTCGAATTGGTCTAGGCCTTTGTCAGGAGCATATTTGAGGCCCAGATCTAGTATCTGTAATTCTTCATTGGTAAGTTGGATACTACTCAAATTAAAGATACCTCTCCCTAGTATTGCCTGGGTCGTTTTCTTCTTCCCTCCCCTGCACCCTCTGGTGCGCTTTCTCTTTGTGTGGGTTCTTCTTGTCTGTCCTGGTTGTATGTGCGATTCCCCCATTGACTGGGGTGTGGTTCTTGGTCCTGCTGATTTTGGTTTCTTTGGTAATCCTCTCTTCCTGTAGGTCTTCCATGGGTATCCTGGCGGTTGCCAGTCATCCCTCTCCATCCTCCGTTCCCTTGTCCATTCCGTGGTCTCCATCTTCCTGGTGGTCTGTTGTTGCGACCACCCCTGTGAAAACCCCTATTTTCCCTCGTATTGCGCCCTTGTGAGGGATACTGGTCATAGGTATGGTAGTCTCTACTTGGAGGTGTTCTATTTCTGCTGGGTGACCTCCACCTAGGTGGGTTCGGGCTTCTGAAATTGCCTGTATCTTGGTACCTTACCCTCCTATTATCAGGTCTACTTTGCTGCCATCTGGGCGTATGATATGTGCTAGTTGTAGGGTCCCTAGCTTGGTTGGGAGTAGTAGGGGGATTGGTAAATCTAGGTGTGGATCTTTCATAGTTCGTCGGTATTAATGATTCAGCTTCGTCCATGAGTGTGTCATCAAGATCTTCATTAGATCCTTCCATGCCCAGCTGCCATTTATAAACTTGCATATTTTTATAATCAAGAACGTCTCTCTTAAATTTCTTTTGCTTCTTAATTTGTATGTCATGATCATACTTTTTTATATGTTCCTGTAATTCCTTGGTTTTTTCTTTATAATCTTGTTGACTGGAAAAAGGTGTTAATGATTTTTGTATTTCTGTGATTTGGGTTTCTATTGCCTTAAGTTTGAAATTTCTTCTTTTAACTATTTGGTGTAAGAGCTCATTCTCACTAGTGTTGAAGAAATTATACCATTCATTCATTAATCCAGCGTCTGTGACATTATCATTGGGATGTACATCCCATCTTAACCTCCTTGGGGTCATTTTTTCTTTCATGTATGTCTCCAGGGTGGCTATGTCCCACCATACTCGGAGTTGTTTCTCCATGGTGTGTTTTAATTGTTTGACCATTCCTTGCATGTCTTGACTGTTGATGATTTCCTCCTGGCTAAAGATCCCATCAACATTGATGTTCCTGCTAATCATATACCCAAATACTTCCATAGCTGCGGCTAGATTAGTGCACCGAGGTACACCAAGAGGATAAAAGAAAGAAGGGGTAGCTGCGCTTAGGAAATACTAAATGAAGGGTACTAAGGTCAGTGAACGCACTGAGATGAGTGGGCGTGTGTGACTGCAGCCCCCCCTAAATATAACTCCCCAAAGGGGTATATATAAAGAAATACAAGAGGTGGTGGGGGTAGTGGCGCTGTCACTAATATGTTGTTTATTAAGCCGGTAAAATAATGGGCTTTAATGGGACAACATACCCCTGAGGAAATATAAGAATATAAAAAATAAGAGGAGACACAAATAATAATATAAATGAATGTGTAAGATCACTAGTAGTGATACCTCAAACAGCCACCCCTTAAAGTGAGAATACGTGAGCACGTCAACCGGATAAAAAAGGGATCCACCAAACATAATCTCTCACGCCACTTTAAGAGATTCCACCAGCAGGATCCAACGGGGCTTATTTTATATTTTTTATGGTATAGACCTCGTTAAAGACAACTGGAGGGGTGGCAACAAGACTACGGCCATCTCACAAAATGAAACCAGCTGGATTTACCGGTTGGGATCTCTTAAGCCTCATGGGTTAAATTCTGACATAGATCTTAATTGTTTTTTGGCAAACCCATGACCCAAATCCACTTATACTCCACTTCACTGAGGTTTAACTATCACCCTGCATTATTAATATCTTCAGCACAGCACCAATTTTCATATGGGTGCCTAATAATACCATAACCTTATGACCAATGGGATATTTATGGTACCTTATTCTGGCATCAGATAATTATTATATATACACTTTTTCCCCCTTTTTTTCAGATAGTTTTCATATTTAGTGAAACTCTATCCCCAATCAACACTTCTCCTATACAAGAGTTCGATACACACATATATTCAATATTATGTTTATGTAAATGTATCTATTAATATATATATATATATTATATGTACCATTTGTTCAAATGTGATCCTCCAGGCTAAAGGTCTTATTGGACATATTTATATATATATATATATACAAATTGTATCCACATTTAGTGCACATTCCCTTCTTACTGTTGGATTTAGCCCTCATACTATGACATATCGTCATATGATACACACTATATCTGTGTCACCTGTATCACATTACCTATGTTTGGTTCTATACATATATTTATCACTTGTCACTCCTTCTAATTATAACACTATGTTTTGGTTATCAATTATAACATTACGTTATGCCTTGAATTTATTTCACGAAGGCTCACTACATGATATGATATGATTTACAGATTATACTTCATGTCACTTCTTTATTTCATTTTTTAATGGTCATGTAGCATTCACAGGTGTATATATTACCTCGCTCTAATTATGGCCCATTATTATATAGTTGGACAGTTATCTACTATATTGGGACAATAAAATCCATTACCTGGTAGTTTGATCCCTTACTAGCATTTAATATAACATATATTACCTTTAATTCTCTCTATTAAATACAAGTATCTCTCTTGTTTAAATAACATTCAGGCACTAATACTCAGCATATACCGCTGGAGTATATGTAATTAGCCATAGAGATACCCCTGATAGACATATAATTTCATATCTCTTGTTGCTTCCGCAAGCCAGTTGACACTAGTTACAGATATTAACATACACCACTATAATTTATAATTTATATTGGTACCTATTCTACTTCGCATTATAAAATCTCTCTTTAATTATTCTAGTGATCATCTGCATTTCCTGTTACTTTCGGGGCCGTCAGCATGGCAACCAATAAACACATCCGGTTTAGTACAATTTGGTATGCGAGTGGACTCCCTTCTATTGGGCAGTAGTATTTCTGCACACGCCCCTATGAGTCGGCTTTTTCATGCTCTGCTCTATTGGGTAAATATAGATGTGCACACGCCCTCTAATTTAACCCACCTGATAGGCTAACCGGACCTGTCATTGTATCTGATTGGAGGACGCTAGAAGCGTCGGGAAACTGCCATGGTTACGTCCCCTATATAGACAAACAACAGCGGTATGCGTGTACCCGCTTCAGAGGAAGTAAACATACGAAACGTACGTCAAGCGGCCACACGCACACCCACATACACTTCCGGTCCTAATCAGCTGTTAGTCTTTGGAGCGCACGCCGCTTCCACGCTGATGATACTCTCAATTGGACCTTGCATGTGTGCTGTGCATTCTCAGAACCTATAACCCCTTTGGGTATAGGCAGCTACCAACTTGACTTTTTGGTATTGTGACTGTCAGTTGCGGTTTATATCCGACTAAGTCTGACATTATTTTTATTTCTATTTTTATATATTTTTTGTATTTATTTTTTGTATTCATTTTTATTTTGTATATTTTGTGCACTCGTACTATGTGATAGTCTGACAGTGCTATTAAAATTATTCCCTTTTAAAAAACATACCACGCTATGGAAGCTTCTTTTTTCTTGCCTTTGAGGAAATTATAATACCAACTGAAATTCATTACAACAACAATACATACTAAGGATACTTCGCAGGAGCCCAGGTGATCCAAAGGAAATCGGTGCAAACTAAGGAAGGGAGCCACGGCAACTTGGAGCAGGACTACGATCTACATGCTTTCTACCCCTGCAGGGGTGATTGCCTTTGGTGAGTGGGGACCCATAAGGGGGAACACCGGACCCACTGCGAAAGTCACTTGTGATTTTGCTTACCACCTATCCCATTAGGTGCACCTTGACCACCTTACTTCACCTGCTATATATATCTATGGACATTGTCATCTAACTTTTATGTTTTTTGGACTTCTATTTCATATTATGCACATTTGTATCTATGCCACATATCACATACTGGGCCACTTATACTATACACTGGGCCACTGACTGTGTTCTTAGTGCATATTTTATATGACCAGGAAGACCTAATTTATTTATCCACATTTTTATATTTTATATTTTTTACTTATGTAATCACACCTCCGGTGGCTGTTTGAGGTATCACTACTAGTGATCTTACACATTCATTTATATTATTATTTGTGTCTCCTCTTATTTTTTATATTCTTATATTTCCTCAGGGGTATGTTGTCCCATTAAAGCCCATTATTTTACCGGCTTAATAAACAACATATTAGTGACAGCGCCACTACCCCCACCACCTCTTGTATCTTAGCATAAGGCCGACGTATCTTGTTTTCTGGATAGAAAACAATGACATGCCGGCGGGAAATTCGAATTACGCCGGCGTATCCACAATTCTCTGTGGATCTGGCCCAGAGTGTGTCAGCTTGAATTTAAACTGGCCACTCTGTATGTATCTTCTGACAGGCTGCACAAGGAGTTGGAACCATAGGTTGTTGACCAGTGGTGCTGCGCAAGGAGTTTGAACCATAGGTTGTTGACCAGTGGTGGGGTAAGACTTCTGCTACCTACCCCCAAAAAGTGGGGTCCCAGTAACCCCAGGTCGCCGAGCTACAACCCTTGAAGTTCGATAATTTTTTTTTTTTAATTATGTTCATGGCAGGTGGATGCCCACCTGCCATACACTCACCTGGCTGGCGGGAACCTGCAATGATAAGGCCACAATATGGGTGAAATAGCGGCATTATTGTAGGTTATCTGAAAGGAAATAAAAAAAATACAATAAGTTTCCGATTGTATGGCTGCAGGTCCTCTTCACAGAGCTGACATTCCGGTGCTGTATGGGTTAAGTGGCTGTGCTCTAACATTGCAGGACTCTGTATCCTGTACTCATTCATCTAAGGGCCAATATCTAGGGGCCCTCCTGGCCTGATAGGGATTCTGATTTTGAATCCCACCCCCCAGCCGCAGGCCCCACATCCCTTTTCGGGGATGAGGCCTGTGCTCCTATCAACATGGGGACAAGGAGCCTAAAATGGGGGGGGGGGTTAACCCCTTATGCAAGGTACCCCCGTAAGGTTGAGAACATGTGGTAGATATGTTCTCAACCTTACGATATGGTACACTGCCCCAACATGTCCTGCATGCCTGGATAAGGCTCTGGTATTAATCTTTATGGTGACCCCACATTTTTGTCTGTTTGTTTTGTTTTCTTAAGGAACAGTATGCATTGTTTACAAAAAGTGTACTGTCTCTTTAAACCCCCAAAAATGGCACAGCCCCCCCCCTCCCCCCTAAAAATGCATACCAGACTCTTACCAAGACATGCAGCTTGTCTGGCCAAGAAAGCATCTTCTCCACCCAACTGCAATTTTCTCTTTTTCCTTGTATTAGCCTTGTATTTTGTCCTTTTTAACAATGCCAGAACATGGAGCACAAGTCTACTGCTGCATCCTTAACCACTTAAGCCCCGGACCATTATGCAGGTTAAGGACCTTGCCCCATTTTACAATTCGGCAGTGCGTCGCTTTAACTGACAATTGCGCGGTCGTGCGGCGTGGCTCCCAAACAAAATTGGCGTCCTTCTTTCCCCACAAATAGAGCTTTCTTTTGGTGGTATTTGATAACCTCTGCGGTTTTTATTTTTTGCGCTATAAACAAAAATAGAGCGACAATTTTGAAAAAAAAATGCAATATTATTTACTTTTTGCTATAATAAATATCCCCAAAAAATATATAAAAAAAGATTTTTTTTTCCCCCTCAGTTTAGGCCGATATGTCCATATTTTTGGTAAAAAAAACAAAAACAAAACGCAATAAGCGTTTATCGATTGGTTTGCCAAAATTTATAGCGTTTACAAAATAGGGGATAGTTTATTGCATTTTTATTAATATTTTTTTTTTTACTACCAATAGCGGCGCCATTATGGCAGACACATCGGACACTTTTGACACATTTTTGGACCATTGTCATTTTCACAGCAAAAAATTCTATAAAAATGCACTGATTACTGTGAAAATGACAATTACAGTTTAGGAGTTAAGGGGTAGGGGTTAAGTGAGACCTCATATGTGTTTCTAACTGTAGGGGGCGGGGCTGGACGTGTGACATCATTGATCGTCTTTCCCTATATCTGGGAACAGCCGACCAATGACACTGCCACGGTGAAGAACGGGGAAGGTGTGTTCACACTCACCTCTCCCCGTTCTTCAGCTCCGGGGGACCGATCGTCTTGACACCGGCGGCAATCGGGTCCGCAGTCACAAAGCTTCAGTCTCTTTAAGCCCACGTCTGGGCTTAAAGAGACATGTACAGGTACGTGATTGTGCCCAGCCCTGCCATTCTGCCAACGTATATCGCGTGAAGGGGTCCTTAAGTGGTTAAAGCACCCGTGGTCAAATGTAATTATGTATCTATTAACCACTTGCTTACTGGGCACTTATACCCCCCTCCTGCCCAGGTGATATTTCAGCTTCCGGCACTGCGTCGCTTTAACTGACAATTGCGCGGTCGTGCGACGTAGCTCCCAAACAAAATTTACGTCCTTTTTTCCCCACAAGTAGAGCTTTCCTTTGGTGCTATTCGATCACCTCTGCGGTTTTTATTTTTTGCGCTATAAACAAAAAAGAGCGACAATTTTGAAAAAAATACAATATTTTTTACTTGTTGCTATAATAAATATCCCAATTAAAAAAAAAAAAAAACTTTTTTTTTCTCAGTTTAGGGCGATGCGTATTCTTCTACATATTTTTGTTAAAAAAAAAAAAAAAATTGCAATAAGCGTCTGGTTTGCGCAAAATTTATTGTGCCTACAAAATAGGGGACAGAATTATTATTTTTTATTATTTATTTTTTACTAGAAATGGCGGCGATCTGCGATTTTTATTGGGACTGCGACGTTATGGCGGACACATCGGACACTTTTAACACATTTTTGGCGTCATTCACATTTATACTGCGATCGGTGCTATAAAAATGCACTGGGAGAAGGTGAGGAATCGCGCTAGATGTAGGACAATGCCTGATAATACCACAATGTGTTATCAAACAAAACAAACAAAAAGTGATATGGAATACAAAGCCTAAAGGTTTTGATAAAGTCCACAAAATAAAATCAAATAATATATATATAAAAAAGAAGAACCTAATGAGTCAAACGTGAGCAAGAAGAGTTGAAGTCCTCTGTGTTGGTCAGTGGTTCATCTGTGGAGCCAGTGATGCTAGATTTTACAAGCGAGGTGCTGAAAACAATGTCCCATTACAGGTCACGACAGTCTTGCACTTGTAGATTTCAATGTGTAGCAAAAACTCCAAAGAAAAAAAGAAAAAAACATACATAGTGTGATACCGTTGAGGATTGTACAAGCTATTCACCCGTGAAAAATTAACTAAATTATAGACACGGGGCAGTGGCAACCCTTCACCGTGGGACACAGTACACACTGACCCTTACCAGATGATATGACCCTTTGAGGTCAAAAACAGCCTTAAGGATGATGTATAAACTTCACTTTAAATCGTCATAATGATGTTTTCCTCAGTGAAAAAAAACAAAGAAGACTTTTCATAGTATAGATTGTATGGAAATAGGTCATAATCACCCGTGGAGAAAAACAGCACAAACTGTGAGGAAGGGAAGTGCTGGTACCACCACCAAATAAGCACACTGACCCTTACCAGACAATAGGATCCACTCTAGGATCAATATAGGCAGCAACGGGGTGAATACACTGTTCTTCAGCACGTCAGAAACCAATTGTCAATACGTCACAGCATGGAAGCAAAAAAAACTAAAATAGTGTAAATCCGTAAAAAAGTTTATTCTAAAAAGCCAAAAGAGTGCACTTACAAACAAATGCAGATTCGAGGCGTGTAATAAAAGATGCCGGCCGGCTTGTGGAACGCGTACGTCCCCTCGTGTAGTTGCGATGACGTGGAAACGTCTCCTCCCAACGTTTCGTCTTCACAAAAGACTTGGTCACGGGACCAAGTCTTTTGTGAAGACGAAACGTTGGGAGGAGACGTTTCCACGTCATCGCAACTACACGAGGGGACGTACGCGTTCCACAAGCCGGCCGGCATCTTTTATTACACGCCTCGAATCTGCATTTGTTTGTAAGTGCACTCTTTTGGCTTTTTAGAATAAACTTTTTTACGGATTTACACTATTTTAGTTTTTTTTGCTTCCATGCTGTGACGTATTGACAATTGGTTTCTGACGTGCTGAAGAACAGTGTATTCACCCCGTTGCTGCCTATATTGATCCTAGAGTGGATCCTATTGTCTGGTAAGGGTCAGTGTGCTTATTTGGTGGTGGTACCAGCACTTCCCTTCCTCACAGTTTGTGCTGTTTTTCTCCACGGGTGATTATGACCTATTTCCATACAATCTATACTATGAAAAGTCTTCTTTGTTTTTTTTCACTGAGGA
Organism: Rana kukunoris; assembly: GCA_029574335.1. Classification (NCBI taxonomy): domain Eukaryota; kingdom Metazoa; phylum Chordata; class Amphibia; order Anura; family Ranidae; genus Rana; species Rana kukunoris. Next base: position 726,000,393 of record CM056049.1, on the reverse strand, counting down.
AAACATCATTATGACGATTTAAAGTGAAGTTTATACATCATCCTTAAGGCTGTTTTTGACCTCAAAGGGTCATATCATCTGGTAAGGGTCAGTGTGTACTGTGTCCCACGGTGAAGGGTTGCCACTGCCCCGTGTCTATAATTTAGTTAATTTTTCACGGGTGAATAGCTTGTACAATCCTCAACGGTATCACACTATGTATGTTTTTTTCTTTTTTTCTTTGGAGTTTTTGCTACACATTGAAATCTACAAGTGCAAGACTGTCGTGACCTGTAATGGGACATTGTTTTCAGCACCTCGCTTGTAAAATCTAGCATCACTGGCTCCACAGATGAACCACTGACCAACACAGAGGACTTCAACTCTTCTTGCTCACGTTTGACTCATTAGGTTCTTCTTTTTTATATATATATTATTTGATTTTATTTTGTGGACTTTATCAAAACCTTTAGGCTTTGTATTCCATATCACTTTTTGTTTGTTTTGTTTGATAACACATTGTGGTATTATCAGGCATTGTCCTACATCTAGCGCGATTCCTCACCTTCTCCCAGTCTATTTTATGTTGTATAACATTTTTGAATCGCAGCTTTTATATTTTTGTATACATTGGGTATGCGCAATTTTCTCTCCACCTTTTATAAAAATGCACTAATTACTGTATAAATGTGACTGGCATTGAAGGGGTTAACACTAGGGGGTGAAGAAGGGGTTAAATGTATTCCCTGCATAGTGTTCTAACTGTGGGGGGAGGGGGGGGTGACTGGGGAGGTGACCGATCTGTGTCTCTATGTACAAGAGACACAGATCCGTCTCCTGCTCTCCAGAGACAGAACGCTGTCTCTATGTAAAACGGCAATGAGAGATGATCTATGAGATCATCTCTCATTCGCCGCACAGATTGCATCGCAAACGGCCACTCTGATTGGCCGTTCGCGGCGATCTGTGATTGGCTGTGTCCAAGGGACACGGGCAACACAGTGTTTCCCCGCAGCGCGCTCTGGAGCGCGCGCCCGGAATCAGCTAGTGACAAGCCGTCAATTGACGGCTTGTTGACAACTTAGATCTGCGCTAGAGCCGTCATTCGGCTGTAGCGCGGATCTCAAGTAGTTAATCACACCTACATATAAATATGTTCAAGTTTTGGAACTTGCATGTTTTTTTGTGTCCACTAGATGGTACATCCCAAATTGAGCCAGGAGTAAGAGAAGGGAAGAAGAACGAGTGTTCTGGAGGTCAGTCATGATAGCGTCCTACCAATCCTAAATGCTCTCACGCGTACAATGCAAAACGTTTGCTGAAAATACGTGCCTAGTGTTGTTTGAAGGAATTTCATGTTAAAATAAGCATCTTCATTTTCTTGCCTTTGTAGGCACCCAAAATATTCATCCCAGAAAATACCAAGGGGGAAAAACACCTCTCCAATAGCAAATTCCCAAAGTAAGTTCCCTACTGAATTCTTGTGAAGGTATTTACTCCTGTAGCACCCTGCTCCTGGTGACCAGGCTCTATGTTTAAATTGAGTGGGTGTCTGAGCTGGTAGTTACCGTATTTATCGTGGTATAACGGTATACCGCGCACCCCTAAAGTGACCCCCCAAATCCTGTGGAAAAAAAGTTATTTTTGTACTTACAGTTTTGGTGTCGGCGGGTCCGACGTCCTTCTGCGGCATCGGGTGTCCTTCTGCGGCTTCGCATGTCCTTCTGCGGCGGGTCCGGTGTCCTTCTGCGGCGGGTCCGGTGTCCTTCTGCGGCGGGTCCGGAGTCCTTCTGCGGCAGGTCCGGTGTCCTCGCGTCCTCCACGCTCGTTTCCCGCGCCGAGTTTTGAATACTGCGCCAGCATATACCCAGCGCAGTACACTCAGCCAGGCTCGGCAACTGTCGCGCTCACGTCCTGTACGTCCAGGACGTGACCGCGGAAGAAGCCGAGACTGGCCGAATATACCCGAGTGTACTGCGCTGGGTATATGTCGGCGCAGTATTCAAAACTCGGTGCGGGAAAGCAGGTATCGGCGTATATCGCGCATCCACGATTTTGCCCTGATTTTCAGGGCAAAAAAGTGCGCGATATACGCTGATAAATACGGTAGCTTAGACTCTGATGATTAATGTATTGAGTGTGTGGCACTACCTCCGAGGGAGCTGCTGGTTTGATATGGGTGCCATGTTACCTCTAATTCTTTGCCGTCTAGGGTAAGGTGACCATATTTTTAAAATGAAATCCGGCGACCTATTTATTAATTTTTTTACTAGTAATGGTGACAATGAGCGACTCTATGCCCGTCGTTGCTGCCGCCGCGGCCCACCTCTCAGCCTGTCAAGTTTTACTTTCCAGGCAATGGCTACTACTGGGTGGGAGGAATATCACCAGGGCTCAAGTCCTGTGGGAACGCGTGGGAATGGAGTCCCTGCACTTTTTTCACAGCAGGAACGCAGTTCCCTTTGCAGGACTCGAGCCAATCCTCCTAAGCGGCGATGCCCAGCTCGAGTCACTGTCAGGGGCAGGCAGAACCTTAGTAATCCTTTATGTTACTGGCCGCTTCCTGTATATGGATTCATCGGGTAGGGTGCGGGTATTCCGTCACTTCCTCAATGCCGCAATGTCTCATGGGAGCTTTTGTCATTGTTCCCAGGAGACATTGCGGCGTATTTAGAAAGAACCTCCACAATGTCTCCTGGGAATAATGACAAAAGCTCCCAGGAGACATTGCGGCATCGAGGAAGTGACAAAATACCCGCACACTACCCGATGAATCCATATACAGGAAGAGGCCAGTAACATAAAGGATTACTAAAGGTATAGTGGATCGGAAAAAAACATGCGGTTTAGTTATTATGCATTTGAACGTATAATTTTAAAAATTTTTAGGTGGTGGAGTGGATCTTGGGTGGAAGTTCCCACACTTTTTTCCCCAAGATTTGACACCTGAATATCACTCTGCCAGGGAAGGCAGGTGGCTGGCCTGGACTTGAGCCAGGGCAGAAGAACATGCAAGCAGAGCTAAATGCACCTGAAACTGAAGAAATATTCCCTCCGCTCCGACCATCACATGATCATCAGAAAGGGGCACAGATAATGGAAAAAATCCACCTCCCTAAAGCTAGTAGGAGCGACAGAGGGGGGGGTGTATAATTCAGATTTTTTTATTTTTTATTTTGCACTGTCTTTGAAATTGCCCCAGCTCCTGTTCAAATCCAATCTGGGGACAGACTTGGTCCAGGGACAGTGTCCTCAACCTGGGGACTGTCCCCGGAAACCGGGGATGTCTGGTCACCCTAGTCTAGGGTATCAGATGAGAGTTGAGAAAACCTCAATGTCCACACTTTAGGCTTCTTTTTCTTGGCTTTATTTACCCAACATGGTAAAAGCAATAAAGTAGTAGTTGAAGAAGAGGAAGGGTAATAGGTTCAGGTGTATAACTTTTGTTCGGAAACACTCCTGCTTCGAGCAACGTAGCTTTTGTCGCCAGAGCAGGTATTATGCACCAGTGGCGGTGCGTCTATAGAGGGGGGCGCGCTCCGGCCCCTCTGGCTCTCACACCGCCACTGATTACAATAACAAGTTATTGTTGCCCCTGCCGCAGACTATTAAGATGGCAGGATGGTGAGCGCCGGCCACCTGAATAACGGCAGCTGGTTGGCTGTGTGGAAGTGCCTATCAATGCCAGGGATGACAATGCCACCACATCCGTGCCACCTCATCGCACTTTGAATGACAATTGCGCAGTCATGCAACACTGCACCCAAACTAAATTTTTATAATTTTCTTCCCACAAATAGAGCTTTCTTTTGGTGGCATTTTTTTAGTTTCTGTCATAAAATTTTGTTTTCTGATGGGCACTGGTAGGCGGCACTGATATGCAGCACTGATGGGCACTGATATGCAGCACTGATGGGCACTGACAGGCTGCACTGATGGGCACTGATGAGGTACTGAAAAGGTACTGACAGGTGTTACTGCTGGGCAGGTATTGGCACTGTGGTGGGCACGGGCAGAATTTTATTTTTGTACATTGCTGGGCACTAGTTAGCAGGTGATTGGTACATTTCAGGGGGCTATGCTGGTAATCATTGTCTCTGACAGGGAGAGCCGCCGATTGTCTCTCCCTGTCAGCGCGAACCGAGGAATGCCATTTATCAGCAGTTCCCAATTCACAGCTGATCACATGGTAAGAAGCCTCTGTCAGAGACTTCTTATGATCGGAGATCCGGGGTGTCAGACTGACACACCGCACTCGCCGCGCTGCACGCCCCCATGGGCGCGCGCTGGCATGTTACCCTGCTGGACATCATATAACGCCCAGTCAGGATAACAGAACCACTTCCCGGCCGTCAATATGCTATTGACCAGGGGCCCGGGCGGGAAGTGGTTAAGCACCTCTACTTCAGGGAAATCTTCCAGCAAGGATTTCTTCTTCTCCTCGCCCTCCTTAGAATGGCCTGAAACTCCAACAAATTAACCTCAAAAACCTCCATCAAGGATGTAGGGGAGAGCAATGCAATTTTTCAGACACCAAATAGGAGTGTAGTCTAGCCAAATGCTCATTAGATTGTGAATTGGCCCCCTTTTTTTTTAAATTTCTATGCCCTGCCCATTGAGATGCGGTGTCCAATGTCCAAATTTCGATCATTTTTTTTTTCATTTCAAGTACTTTAAGAGCTCAGCCGTGACGCGCTCGTAACCTGGTCCTGTGCTCCACGACTGTGCCCGCAGGACCCGATCGCCGCCGGTTTCCCGCGTTCGGGTCACAGAGCTGAAGAACGGGGAGAGGTAAGTGTAAACAAACCTTTCTCCGTTCTTCCTAGTGAGAGTGTCACTGATCGTCTGTCATAGGGAACGACGATCAGTGATGTCACACGCCCAGCCACGCCCCCACACAGTAGTAATCACTCCCTTCAGCGCCCCTACAGGTTAACCCCTTCACTGACAGTGTCATTTTCACCGCACATCGCTGTATAAATGACAATGGTCCCAAAATAGTGTCAAAAGTGTCCGATGTGTCCGCCATAATGTCACAGTCACGATAAAAATCGCTGATCGCCGCCATTCCTAGTAAAAAAAAAATATATTAATAAAAATGCCATAAAACGAACCCCTATTATGTAGACGCTATAACTTTTGCGCAAACCAATCAATAAATGCTTATTGCAATTTTTTTACCAAAAAATATGTAGAAGAATACGTATCGGCCTAAACTGAGGAAAAGAAAAAATGTTATATATTTTTTGGGGATAATATTACAGCAAAAAGTAAAAAATATAGTTTTTTTTTTCAAAATTGTCGCTCTTTTTTTGTTTATAGAGCAAAAAATAAAAACCGCAGAGGTGATCAAATACCACCAAAATAAAGCTCTATTTGTGGGAAAAAAAGGACGTAAATTTTGTTTGGGAGCCACGTCACACGACTGCGCAATTGTCAGTTAAAGCGACACAGTGCCATATCACAAAAAGGGGCAGGGTCCTTTAGCTGTATAATGGTCCGGGTCTTCAAGGAGTTGTAAAGGAAAAAAAAATTGTGCCTAAAATGAATGTCTGCAAGGTAGACAGAATAGTGTAATGATTCTGTTAAAAAACGAGTAAATACCTATTAAAATCCTTCATCTATATCACCTCCGGCGTTCTAGTTTCTGTTCTCTCATTCACTTCCTGGTTTGCGGCGCTCGTTTGTGTAAGAACTACATTTCCCAGTATGCATTGTGGCACGCCCAGTAATTCACATCTCCTTGAAGTCTCTAACACGTAGAGAGCGTCCTGCCACACAGATGTAGTTCCCAGGAGGGGGCGAGCACGTCACTGACCACCGCAGTAAAGCCTCCCTTCACGGTGGTGAGCAACAATCAGACAAGCAGGAAGTGAACAGAACAGAGAAGAAATAGAGCAACTTCTGAGCAAAAACAAACAATGAGGAAGTGAAAAGAAGAATGTCTGCAGGTAAAGGATGCTTATTATGAAAAAAAAATGTTTCCTTTACAACCCCTTTAAGTGGTTAAAAGTGGGGTATGCCTGTACTTATATAGCGGTGTCAATTTAATCAGCGCTTTACATATACATTGTACAATCACATCAGTCCCTGCCTTCAAGGACCTCCCAATCTAAGATCACTAACTTACATTAATACATACACATACCAATTTAGACGGGATCCAATAAAATTACCACACACATATACACAGTGGTGCAATGTCTGGTATACCAACATGTATTCCAAGGGTCTTCCAGTACAAGTGACAACATATAAACTAACATATTGTATTACAAGGTCCGCAGATATTTATAAAGTCTGTACAATCAGACGTAACTTGTACGGCTCGTTTTTGGACACGCATGCTCTTGGGCATATTCTTCAGTACAGGTGACAAGAGCTGGGAAATGGCTAAATTACCTGAAAAACCCCACTGATCATATTTCCCTGAAATGTCCTCAAACATATAATTGAACAAGCTGCTGGGAAACCTTTGAAAGTTGTTTTTCAAGTTTTAAAGGAATGTGATAATACATATTTTTTTCTGCTGGTTGGTAATAACTGTACAGGAGTCATTTTTGAGAATTATAAATATCCTTTTGCTTCCTCCATGAAAGAGTACAGAATATTGCCCCACTGTCAGGTCACCTGTAGCCAGGTGACAAATGCACCCCGTTGGAGACAGGGGTGCACCGCAAGGTAGTGAACCCAATAGCGGACTGCTGCGGAGAGAGGGAGCGTGAGCCTAAGATTCCCCAGGGCACGGCGTCTAAGGTCCAGCAGGTGTTCACCAGAGCCTCTAGTGGTGAGGATGGCCTTTGCTGCAACTGAACCCAGGTCGTGGCCCCTGGGGTCCCCCAGGTCACTCTCCATAGGGAGAGAGGGAATGCAGACACTCAGAACACAAGGGATAGTGATGGGTAAGCCGAGGTTGGGGCAACGAGCAGACGAGGGTAACCAAGGGACAGGCCAAAGGTTAGGGTCACAGGCAAACAGGAATAGTCAGGGACGAGCCAAAATCGGTACACAGAAATGTAGCACATGGCAAACAGGAACACAAGCTAACAAACAACGTTGAACAGCACCGCAGACCAGCAGTGCAGTGGTTAATCCTGGGATGCCTGGGGTGGGGCCATACAGGAAGGAGAGATGATAAAAGGCAGCCAGAAAGAGAGTCAGGCCTCTAATGGACACATGGAGGACAAGGTAAGCTGCCAGACATTATTGCATGTCCATGACACCCACTACACTACTGAATACTCAAAGCTGGATTTGCTGCTGTCAAAAAAGAGAAAAAAGTTTGTCTGACGCAGTGTTTATCAATAACAGTGTTCAGATGATGAAAAAAACAATAATAGCTCGTAATTGGAGAGAAAATAAAAGCCCAAACATAGCAGATTGGACACGTGAAGTGAACGAAATACAATATATCAAAAGACAGATAAGAGAAGAAGGAAACATAAATAGTCAAATGCCATAAATATGGCAAAAATGGGATATTTGAATTTTGTCTCTCAAATAGAATGAAAGAATACCTATAAATGGAAAATTAGGAAGAACTTGAAGGATCGGTGTAAAGGGAATATAATATGCATATATGGAAAGGGAGAAACAAAAGGGTTATGGTGTGTTTTTTTTTTTGTGTGCCAGGTTGATGTTGGATGAATTCATTAAAGGATGAATGAGTATGGAAGATAGAGGAATACGTGGAGGTACATAATGTGAGAAATTTTGATAATTGGGTTTTTAGATATTAATCAGATTCTGTACATTGCATAATGAATAGGAAAAGATACATAATGTGATAGAATTGAGTGTACATTTTTTGTACTTGAAAAAAAAAGAAAAGAACTAATAAAAATAAATTGAAAACAGATGGAAAGAAAGATACAAAGTAACATTGTTTATAAAGATTGATCAGATGGAGATGGAAACATACAAAGTAACATTGTTTATAAACATGGATCAGATAGGAGATAGAGAGATACAAAGTTGCATTGTTTATAAAGATCGATCAGATGGAGATAGAAAGATACAAAGTAACATTGGGCCAGATTCATGAAGAGTTAGGCTGGCGGATCCGGGTTGGAGTTCCGATGCGATCGGCGTAATTGAATTTCGCCATCGCATCGTTACTTCAACTTAAAAATGGCGCCGGGGGCGTTCCCGCTGATTAACGCTGAAAAAATATGTTAATCAGCGGGAGTCGGAAATTCACGATCGTTTTCGGGCGCGACGCAATGACTTTACGACGTTTCCGGAAGCGATACGCGGCGTAAAGATAAAGCAGCCCCCTATAGGCGTCGTCATCGCGTCGGAAAAAAAAACAAATCGTGTCGTTTGCGTAAAACATTCATGAATGGGGACGTGACGTCATTGACGTTCACTGACAGGACTTGGAGCATGCGCACTGGGATGCATTGACACTCGACGCATGCGCAGTACGTTCGCCGCGGGATCGCGCGTAGTTTAAATACTACACGCCCCGTACCCGCCCAATTTGTATTCCGCTGTCTCATTTGCGATGCGCTGCCGCAACTTTAGGAGCAAGTGCTTCATGAATAACAGCACTTGCTCCTAAAATTTCTGCAGCGTAACGTAAATGAGATGCGTTACTCCAGAGCAAAGATGCTCCCATCTACCTGAATCTGGCCCATTGTTTATAAAGATTGATCAGATGGGAGATAGAAAGATACAAAGTTAAATTTTTTGTACTTAAAAAAAAAAAGAAAAGAACCAATAAATTGAAAACAGATGGGAAAAAAGATACATGGTTACATTGTTTATAAACATGGATCAGATGGGAGATAGAGAGATACAAAGTTACATTGGGCCAGATTCAGGTAGATGAGAGTATCTTTCCTCTGGAGTAACGCTTCTCATTTACGTTACTCTGAAGACCCTTTCAGCGCAAGTCCTGTAATTCACATAGCAGTTGCGCGTAAACTTGCGCCAGAGTAACGATAATGCGCTGGCGTAACCCGACGCAAGTGGAAGTGGGTGTGATCATATGTAAATGATGGGCGGAGCCCGGCGCAGAGGCTTACGTTCAGCGCATCATCCACGGAGCATGCGCAGTGAGTGCGGCTCCACTCGCCCCCTTGTGCGCATGCTCACAACTTCCGTCGGCACCACTTCCTGGGAAACGTCAGCGCAATGCGTTCCGCTGGGCGCTTAAAAGCGCTGGCGGAAACGCCATTCCGGCGCAAAAGTAGTTCCGTTTCCCCCCACCCCAGGGAAGATACTTTTGCACTGTAATGGCTGCTCCCGCTACCCCCAGAGAGAGGAGGAACCTCAACTTTAATGCCCAGGAGGTCTCAGTGATTATCTCGGCTATGGAGACGGATAATGAATTTCTCCATGGCAAAAAAAGCCGGAAGACCAGCCGGGAGAGGAAGCAGGGCATCCTGGAGTCGATTGCTGCCAGGGTCAATGTCCTGGGCTACTCCACCCGGACTGCTGGGGACATACAAAAGAAAATAAACGACCTGCGGCGCAAGGTGAGGGACAAGGTGGCCTCCATCAGGAGGTATGAGAGGGGCACAGGTGGTGGTCCCCCATGTCCTGTCACCCTGACCGCAGAGGAGGAGGTGGTTGCTCGCTGCCTGGAGAGGGAGCAGGTGGAGGGGGTCGCAGGCTATGACTCCGTGGAGGAAGGCACAAGGACAGGTAAGTGTTTTATAATCCCCTATTTGTTGTTTTGCATTTGGGGGGGGGGGGACATGTGCCAAGTGTGTGGGACCACCAACATGTGTCTGCTTTGTGTCATCCACAGATGACGGAGCTGGGCCATCATCTGTCAGCCTGCATTCCACCCCATCCCCCCCACGCCATCATGTGCCCGAGCCACTGGGTGGTGAAGAGGTTGTGGAGGAGGAGAGTGGCCACACCACACCTGCCGAGGTGGTTGTGGAGGATCCTGCTGTGGCAGAGCAGGACTTTTCTTTGGTTTTGTCTGTCTCCTCCCCTTCTCCTGGGCCGTCTGTCGTCCCCTCCCCCATCCTTGGAAGCCCCTCAAGGGCGACTCCTTCCACCCGAGGACATCCATCTTCTGGCCCCAGGAAGGCGACCCAGAAGACCAGGGGGGTGTCTGATGGTGTCCAGGACCAGTTGGCGAGGGATCACGCCAGGCAGACGGAACAGATGGGGGCCATAGCGGTGCACTTGGAGAAAGTGGCTGACAGCCTGGGCTCCATTGCCAACCTCAGCAACGCAGTGCAGGATGTCAGCTGCAACTGCGCTGCAGTGGTCACCACTTTGGGGGAGGTGCAGGGGGATATAAGGCACCTCACTGCAGCCGTCTAGGCCAACACTGCTGCCATCCATGGGAACAGTGCTGCCATCCGGGAGCAGGGGAGGCTGAGTCGGCGGGCCCAGCATTACCAGGTGACCCGTCAGCTCCGGATGCAGGCCCAGACGAACACATACCTTGGATGGATAGCCAGGGCCTTGGAGGGCACGCAGGCCACACCTGCCAGGAGTGGCCCACCTGGGGATCAGCCACCTCCAGATGCCCCCCCCCCCCCCACCCACTCCATCCAGGCAGCTGCGGAGCCAGAGAGGGGCCCCAGAAGAAGCCCCCGGCATCCCCGATGAGGCCTTTTTTTTTTTCTGGTTTTATATTATTGTTTTTGACATACTCAGGTCATGAGTTTATTTTTTATTTTTCTCAGGTTATGAGATTATTTTTCTTTTAATGATCAGGATATGATATTTATAATTTCTTTTTGTACTGCACACGGTCAGGAGTGCAGGGGACAGTGTGAATGGTGTGTGAATGTGAGAGGGTGGCACTCCTGAAAGTAAGGGGTGTCACCCTCGGCCGTGGTGGTGAAGTGAACCCCACGGCTGAATGAATGATGTGTGAAAGGTGTATGAATGGACAGTGACATCATTGGGGCCTTGACGCGGCGTTACTGCTCCCAACTCCTACATGCTGGACTTGGGCTAATCCAATGCGATGTGCATGTGGTGTGTGTGATCTAGGGACATCAGTGGTGTACACGCGTGCACTGTCTGTGTTATTAATGTTTTGGTTTAGTGTCCAAAGATGCCTACGGCGAGGACCCTCCTGACTGCTCTTCCATCAGCAGACTGGGTGTCCTCTGGCAGGTGGGGACTGTGTGGGTCGGGGGTCAGGTCATCACGTATGTCAATATGCAGGCCTTTTTTCATAGCAAAGTTATGTAGTATGCAACATGCACCGATGATCTGACACACAAAGGTAGGGGAATACAATAGGGCCCCCCCAGACTTATCCAAGCATCGGAAACGGGACTTCAGGAGCCCAAATGTTTGCTCAACCACTGCACGGGTTTTGATGTGTGCTTCATTGTATTTTCTCTCTCCTCTGGTTTGGGGGTTCCGGAAAGGAGTCATTAGATGGGGTCCCAATGCATATGCAGAGTCACCTGTAAGGTAAAAGACAGGAGAATGTTAGTCATGCATGTGCGATTTCTGTTGTGCATCACGGGAGGGGATAGTCATGCCTGACTCCCTTGTCACTCACCAACCAGCCAGCTGTCCCCATACATGTTCTGGTTAAATTCTGCTGGGATGGGGCTCTGACGGTATATGAAACTGTCATGGCTGGACCCGGGGTGTTTGGCACGGACGTGCCATATGAGGCGTTGGGCATCGGCTATCACCTGTACGTTGATGGAGTGCCAATGCTTCCGATTGCGGTATATGTGCTCTGTGGCACTGGGGGGCTGTAGGGCCACATGTGTGCAATCAATGGCCCCCACAGTGCGTGGGAATCTGGCAATGTTGTAGAAATCTGTCATTGCCTTCTGACGTAGCTCCTCAGTGGTTGGTCTGATGAACTGGTTGGACATGCGTCTGAGGATTGCAGGGACAACCTGGTGCACACATCTGCTCACAGAGGACTGTGACATCCCAGCCACCACTCCACTTGTACGCTGGAATGATCCACTTGCAAGGAAATGAAGTGTTGCCAGGACCTTCACCAGTGGCTGCACTGCTTGTGATCGGTGTGTTGGGCTGGTGATGTCATCCTGCAGGGTTGTGGTTAGTTCAAGTATTGCATCTGGGCTGAATCTGAATAGGCGATACACCTCCTCATTCCCAATGCCAAAGAGGTTCATACGTGTGCGGTATATCCTCTCACGTGCCCGCCTTCTTGGTTCCAGGGGACCCATCAGTAGTTCTAGGACCACGAGTGCCCCTGGCATGTTGGCACACAGAGGTGTTGTCCTTGCAAGTGGGGGTGCTCAGCTAGCTCCTATCGTCGGTAACGCTGCTGTAGCTGCTCTCCTGCTGACCTGTGACCGTCTGGAGTAAAGATAAAGCAGCCTTTTGTAGAAATAACTTTGCGCCGGACGGACCAGATACGCGCGGCGCATGTAGCCAGCGTATGGTGCTAATCCGTTCGTGAATTGTGAAAAATCCCTCATTTGCATATTTGCAGGGGAAATCAATGGGCGCGACTGATGCGCCCAGCGAAAATAAACGCTGACGATACTCTGGCGTCGGAACGTTCCGCCGGTCGCAAATGAGCCGTTATTGGGCGCATCTAGTTTGGTGGGTACGGGCACATAGAAACGTCGGCGCATCAGCACAGTTACGCGGCGCATATCCAAATACTCCAGCGCAAGTGTTCGTGAATCTGGCCCATTGTTTATAAACATTGATCAGATGGGAGATAGAGAGATACAAAGTAATTGTTTTTATGAACATTGATCAGATGGGAGATAGAGAGATACAAAGTTACATTGTTTATAAACATTGATCAGATGGGAGATAGAGAGATAAAAAGTTACATTGATTATAAACATTGATCAGACAGGAGCTAGAGAGATACAAAGTAACATTGTTTATAAACTTTGATCAGATGGGAGATAGAGAGGTACAAATTAGAGCTGCACGATTCTGGCCAAAATGAGAATCATGATTTTTTGGCTTAGAATGAAGATCACGATGCTCTCACGATTCTCACGGTGTAAAATATTTGACATTTATACAAAAAAAAAAATTGGCAAACTTTACTGGCTATTTTTTTTTCCCCAAAAAAATGCATTTAAAAAGACTGCTGCGCAAATACAGTGCAACATAAAATATTGCAACAACTGCCATTTTATTCTCTAGGGTCTTTACTAAAAAGTTATAAAATTTTTGGGGGTTCTAAGTAATTTTCTAGCAAAAAAAATAATGATTTTAACTTGAAAAGATGTGTCAGAAAAGTGTTTGGTGTTAACCACTTAAGACCCGGACACATACGCTGCTAAATGACCCAAGGTGTTTTTACAATTCGGCGCTGCGTCGCTTTAACAGACAATTGCGCGGTCGTGCGACGTGGCTCCCAAACAAAATTTGCGTCCTTTTCTTCCCACAAATAGAGCTTTCTTTCGGTGGTATTTGATCGCCTCTGCGATTTTTATTTTTTGCGCTATAAACTAAAATAGAGCGACAATTTTGAAAAAAATCACTATTTTTTTACTTTTTGTTATAAAAAAAATCATTCAAACGAAATTTTAGTAAAACATTTACTTTAGTAAAAAAAAAATCGCAATAAAAAAATAGCTACCTAGCGGGAACAGCGACACTAATACAGCGATCAGAAAAATGATCGCTTAGTGATGCTGGCAATAGGGAGTGAAAGGGTTAACTAGGGCAGTGATCAGGGGGTTAAAACTTTATTAGGGGGGGTGGGGGGGCTATCCTGGACCTAACACTAACTGATTTTACACTGCCTGTTACAGTGACACTAAATGCAGTGATTAGATCACTGCATTCAGTGACACTGTGACAGGGGGGTGGGGGGGGGGCGATCACAAGGGGTTAATGTGCCTATGTGAGTGTGTGTCAGTGTTGTGTTGGTGCACACTTACTTGTCATGTCTTCTCTCATCAGCAGCGGTGGGAAACATCGCTGCGATGAGAGGTGACATCATTTCCTCCTTCCTGTGTAAACACAGGAGGAGGAACTGAAACGAAGGGGGAGCGCTCCCATTGGCTGGGAGCGATCGTGGGGGGGGCAGAAAACACGGACATCAGCCCGCTCGTCGGCGATCGCTCCCAGAGCCAGGGGGACCCCCGCACGCCGCGGAGGGGGTCCCGATGGGACCCCCCGAACCGCACGAGGGCGGGGACGTAAATTTACGCCCTTGTGCCTGTACGAGCCATGTTGTGGCCGTAAATGTGCGTGCGGGGGTCCTTAAGTGGTTAAGTGGTTAAAATTTCTAATTTACATACAGAAGAAGTTTATTCCTTTGAAGAGATGTTTTCAAAACTTGGCAGACTGCCCAGACCTGGCACATTGCCCAGACTGACTTTTGGCTAAGAGCAGACAGGAAATTCTTTGCATACCGAAGTGCAGAGAGAAAATTATTTTCATGTCAAAGATTGTGAAACCCTGTATCAAAAATCGCAAAGGAAAAAGATTGCGATAACGATTCTTGACGATTAATCGTGCAGCTCTAGTACAAAGTTACATTGTTCATGTGCTGCCTTTCCATGGACATGCTTTATAGACCTGATCCAGCCATGACTTCACACTGAGCCTGTATGCGACTTCTGCATATAGATTAGTGTCTATCAGAGGCCGGCCTATCCACCACCACCACCCTCCTTATCCTCCCTATCACTATCAGGACACTGGGCGCATGAATTCCTATTGAGGGGGTGGAGCCCAAACAGGTGTGTTGCAACACCGAATAGATATTCGCTGTTGCAACACTGATCCTCCTCCCAGGTAATCAGGAAGCAGGTCTGATACCCGTCA